>PVHP010015554.1:0-37222 GCA_004024765.1 Zapus hudsonius
GGGGGGGGGGCAGGGCTGCTTAAGACTCCCTAAACTAGGAAGGTCCCTGCTTTGCCCATGCTCTGAGACAAGGCTGAATCTACTTTGTCACTGCCTTATTGTCTCAGAAAGTGTCGGCATCTGTGGTACGCTGCAGTAGAAGAAAGACAAGCAAGCTGCTATTTTTGTTGCCTGAAACTGTTCCAAGATTTGGATATGAAAGCAGGACTCTTTTCCATTAGATGTGGGCGAAAGAAATTACTCTAGGTATAATCAGTGACCCTGTGATGACCACCATGAAGTCCTCTAGCAGCTATGTAACCCGGATCATGTTTTGACCACACAACCAGGGTTGTAATTTCCATTTTAAAAGACAAATGACTACACTTTTGTGACCACGTCTCCTTGGCCCATGTGATTGGAATGGAGGCTTGACTCTAGCCTGACTTGCATCCCAACACAGGATAATAACTACACCTCCACAGCACGCCGTCCACTTGGTTCTTTGCTTTGATTTAAATCAAAACTGCTTCACCTCTGTTCTGTTTCTCTTCTGTTTTCACTGTTGGTTAAAATGGCCCCTGGGTACCCTTTGTTCTTTAAACCAACTGGTAACAGGAAAGCTTCTGCATTCCAGAAACTTCCATGGTATACCATCTTCTGCCTGGTGTGACCCAGGCCTGGGGACAGCTCAAGCTTATTGTACCTATTTCCTAGATCTGAACTCCCAGAGAAGGGACAGTGATGGGAAATATCAGATAATGAGGCTGTCTTGTAACATAAGTAGTTATGTGTTGTGAAGCAGTAGAGAGGATTTTTCCAGGAGCAATAACCCACAGCTAGTTAGAACCATCAATAGATCCCTGCTCCCCAAGGAGGTGAGGGGATTTCAGCTAACAGGATCCTGGGCACCAGATAGCTCCAAGAGTGTCTAACTCTTCTGAAATCAGAGCACAGTCTTCACTATTAGCCTCTTTTTCCATGTTTTGACAATGCGTGTCTAGCTTTTGAATATCTACTTATTCTTTTAGTTGTAGTATAATTATTTCCCTTTATATGTATTTACATCCGTAGTTCTCAACTTCAGTTTAGAATCGGCTGGGGAACATTTCCGAGTCCCAGCACTCAGTCACACAGTAGTAGATAAATTGTATTAGAATTGGGGACCAAGGACCAGGCATTACTCATTATCTAGACTAGCTCACCATGTGACTTGAACATAGGTGGAAAGCCAGTATTCAATTGCCAGTCTCTAAACATCAGAGAGTTTCGTATATGACGATGGTTTCTCAAACTGAAGCAGATATCAGAGCCCCTGGAGAGCTGTTGCAATGGAGTTCTTTGGGTCCCCAGTGCAGTTTCTGATTCAGGAATGGCCAGTCCGAGCTGCATCAGCTCCAGGCTCTGGACTGTGCGTGCCACATGGAGAATAGCATCCCTGAGCCGAGTGACAGGAGGACTTGGCTGCAAATCACCTCAGCAGCAAGGAGAGGCTGGGACTCAGAACCCCACTAAGCTTCTTGGATTGGGGGCAGGTCAGCTCACCTCCTTGAAGTGGGGCACTAACTTTTACAAAATTGAAATATTGACAATGTGTCAACTGCTTACAATGGCATAGCTACAAAGGAATGATTGCAGAACACCTGCAGCTCCCTTTACTCTCTAACAAGGACAAAACATTTTGAAGCAATAGGAAAAAGCGCAAACACTATTTGAATGCCATAGGCCATTCCAGCTCATCACAAACACCTGCCACCACTCCACTTCTTCTTTACAAGCCCCGTGCCAAGAGCTGAGACACCCATCTTGGACACAAAGGAAGCTAGCCTGAGTGCAGAGTCAGTGCCCAGGCAGTGGAGGGGACCACTGGGAAGAGCCTAGGCCCTCCGTGTTTCCCTGTACTGCTGAACCAGTCCCCCAGAGGAGCCCACTCCGGCCTGGTAATAGCACTCCTTGGCTAAAAAGAAGAAAAGAGAAAACAGAGGTGAAAAAAAATGAAGAGAAAGGGTTGGAGAGATGGCTCAGCAGTTAAGGTACTTGCCTGATGGCAGCCTGGGTTTGATCCCCAGTATCCAGGTAAAGCCAGATACACTAAGTGATACAAGCATATAGAGTTCTTTTGCAGTGACAAGAGGCCCTGGCATGCCTATTCTCTCTTTCTCTCTCTCTCCCTCCCTCCCTCTTTCCTTGCAAATAATTTTTTAATGAAGAGAAAAAACAGGAGAAAGAAGAAAAAGGAGAAAGAGGATAAGGGGGAGACCATTTTTAAGAATCTTTTGAATGCTGGTGAGGAATAATATAGCTGCTGGTCAAGTGCAGTACACCTGTGCTCCCAGCATTGGGATGCTAAGGCAGCAGAGACCAGGAGTTCAAGGCTAGCCTCAGCTACATAGCAAGATCCTGCTCTAAAAAGTCTCATAAGATTCCAGTTTATTTTGAAAAGTATATCCAAGTTGTGTTAATGGACTCAAGGAGGAAATATCTATTCTTTTCATTATTGTTTTTAAAGGGAAGAAATGGGACCTTCACAGACTGTGACAGTGAAATTTCCTGTGGGTACACTGGCAAAACAACAGGGCCTGGCTGGGCTTTGTCCTTGGCCATCCCCAGGCCCTGAGCAAACTTCTGCCTGGAAGCCCAGGAGTGGCAGCTCCATCCATAGAGGACGTTTTGTTCATCTGCTTTGGTGAACCAGACGAAGACCCCTGTGGGGTCACAGGTGCCCTGGGACAGCCAGGGCCTCTGCTCCCTGAGGTCCTGCTCAGCTTTTTCAAAGATGCCAAAGTCTCCCAAAGGATTAAAGCCAAATTGCTTCCCTCCCCACTTTTGTTTTGATGTCTTCAAATAATTACGCTTTTACCCTCAAATATTTTCTTTTTCCAGCATCCTTCCCACAGCACACCAGGGCAAGGCGCTACTATGGTACCCAGTAAACAGCTAGCAAACAAAGTCAGTCCTGCTTAGATCAAGCTCTCATTTGTATTTGTTCTTCCATCTAAACTGTGCTATGCAATTGCTGTCAAGAAAAAAAAAGTGACCCCTGAACCTCCCCTCAGGGTTTCAGAAAAGCACATTGCCGGTGACTTTTTTGTATTATTTTAATCACCCATTTTCTGCTCAGTACATCAAGAAAGAAGTCCCGAGTTTTATTCTTGGAAAGTATGCACTTGGGAATGTCCAATAAAGCCAAGATGTGCTAAAACTCCTATCCTTTGCCAGGTTCTGGGTAACAGGAGGTCCAGGTTAAGCACCAGGAAGTGGCAATGACCAAATGCCTTCTGGGTGACCACCTCATGAGACAGACATGTGTGTCACCCAGCAGTTAAGTGCACAAGGGAGTGTCCCCTGAGGTTACTAGGAAGAATAAGCCCCCCCCCCTCTGCTGGCAGGTACTGGCCATCACCCTCCCCCTGTGCCACTGGATTCTCTCCATTCTTGGGTTCTCCAAGGAAATAATTCGGTTGAAACACAGATAGTTTAAGCAGAGAGGTTTATTTAGCAAAGCAAATGAAGCACCCCCAAAAGAGCACTACCCAAATGGGGGAACAGGTGGAACAGTACAGTGGATTCTACATTGTGGATCTTGAAGACGTTTTTAATGAATATTAATGAGGTGGTGCATATTCATGGCATAAGGTGATCCTTTTCCTTCTAAATCATGGTGCCCAGATTTTCATTTTAGGATATTTCCTTCCATGATCTTCTAGAAAAGTCCGCCAAGTGGAGTCAGGGTACAGATGTGAGAAAATTTGTGCACATGTTAGAAAATGCCCTGGCCCCTTGGTTTCTAGTATAACCACAACAACCTATCTGCAGCCTGGCAAGTTTAACCACAAAGGGGCGTCTGGCTGTCAGGACACACGTCTGTGATTTTCTTGGTTACCACATATCTAGCTCCTTTTTGAGACTGTGCAGAGGCCCATGATTGATCTTATGGTTAGGTGTCTTATCATGAAAGCCGAGGCCAGGCTTCTACAATAGACTGGCAGGAACAGGCTGTCTTTGAGATTCCCTTAGCTCAGCTCCACTGCGCATGTCTACACCCGACATCTGCACCAACCTGGAACAACCCCCCCAGGTGAGTATGACTAAGCAGTGGTCCCCACCGCTGGCTCCACCTCATATCTCCCTAGTAGGTCCTTCCAGGTGCCACTCTAAGTGCATTTGGTGAAACTTTGCCAGTCTGATTCAGCATGTAGTCACTGAAGCCTAAACTTACTCCTTTTTAAAATATATTATTATTTATTTATTTGAAAGAGAGAAAGAGAGAGAGAATATGGGCATACCAAACTCCAGATGCACACATCACTTTGGGCATCTGGCTTTACATGGGTACTCGAGACTTGAACTGGGGCTGACATGCTTTGCAAGCAAGAGCCTTTAACCACGGAGCCATCTCCGCAGCCTCCCCTTACTCGTTTGTACACACCATCTCATTGTTTCCTTACAATTCTATGAGGATGTTGTTTATTTTGCAACTCAACAAGAGAGAGGTTTAGGAATTTGCTAAGAGGTGGAGCCAGGAATTAATCCCTAGTCACGTTCTCAACCCAGGGAACAGTGCCTTTGGCATCATCACCTGCAACTCTGGTGCCCAAAACTAGTAGCTCAAAAGTTCTTGGGATTCAGCCGGGCATGGTGGCGCACGCCTTTAATCCCAGCACTTGGGAGGCAGAGGTAGGAGGATCACCATGAGTTCAAGGCCATCCTGAGACTACATAGTGAATTCCAGGTCAGCCTGGGCTAGAGTGAGACCCTACCTCAAAAAACCAAAGAAAACAAAAGTTCTTGGAATTCATTATGTAACTCCGGAACAACCCAGCTGCTTCTCACGCCTAGTGTTCTTGCTAAGGATGGTTTCTAACAGAAAAAGAAAGTGTCTGTGCTATCAAGATGTGACTGTACCTTTATTTTTACATCTGTGTTGGGGCTCAGTCTCCATATGGACCCAAAACCATGCTGTATCTGCTCTCAGGCATGTGACAGCTACATCATATTGCCAACTCAAAGCTCACAGTAGGTGGAGCAGACAGTCCTGAACTGCTAAAATGTGCTACTGTCCATGTTGGACCAGGAAGGTTCAACACACTTAGGCCAAGCACAGTGGCATAGGGAGGAAGAGGAAGATCTGCAGGTGACAGGAAGGCTTTAAGGCCAGAGCAGAGAGGATGCAGTGAAGGCTGGGAAGGGTCCATATGGTGACATGGCAGGACTTGAAGATGGGAAAAGCCAAATTGCTTAATATTTGACTTTCAGGATGAAGACTTGGGGTGAGGATTCTAGAGACTAGGCCGAAAGAGGTTATGGTGCCAGGGAAAGATAACTGACCTGTCCCAAAGTGAGACCAGCAAGGAAAAGAGTCTCCTGACCCTCTTGTTCAGGCAACATAATGGCTAATGCCCACCTGTCGGCAGGACATGATGGCCTGTGCTAATGACACAGTCTAGAGAAAGAATGGGATGTCACTCACTCCCAGTACTTCAATTCAGTCATCCATGTCACTCAGCTCCTCCTGTCTCCATTCTTAACTTCCCAGGCCTGTTTCTTCCTCTGTGAAAGCCGTTCCTGGAGTGGCTGTTTGAATGAGACAGGCCAAGGAAGAGGCTGAGCGGGGCCTGGCTCAGAACCACTCTGCAGATGGGAGCCACAAGCATGAATACTCAGCTCCTGTGTCCCCTGGAACTAACACCCACGGAGCCACCAGCGAGCTGATGAAGAAGACCTGCTTGATTCAAAGTGGCTATTCTGCTCGGACCAAAGGCTAAAGGTGAAATCCAGCAGGTCTGAAGTGGGATGCCTCTCTGGGGAGATAAACTGGACAACTTTTTCACAGAAGGACCAGAAGTTGTTCCATTCTGACAGTCAGGCATGAGTCCATAGCTCCTGGCTGTCCAACAATGCTTCCTCTTCCCTCTGTCCTGTACGTGTTGTCACAGAGGCCCTGCATGGGGATGAGCAGTGCTCTTGGATCCCTTCTGTAGGGACCAAGACCTGGGAACACTGAAGGGTGCTTCACAGAAGCATGTGCCTGCAAAATTCCTCCACAGTGAAAGCAGTGTTGCCAGCTTGTATCAAAAGCAGCTGGGACGGCTCCTGAGAAGGCATGGGGGTGAGGGAGGGTCATCAGACCCCCACATGAGGTCTCAGGAGCCCCTGCGCCAGCTGCGCTCACTGAGACAAGGAGTCTCACCGCCTCATGGGGAAAGAGTTTATAAAGGGTAAAAGATGGAGGGGAGATGAGCTCCATTGAGGGGGAAGCAGATTCTTTGGGGTCCCCATGCTCTGTCAGCCCTCACCCAGTGGCTGAGGGAGGCACATCCAAGGAGTAATCTTCACACAGGAAGCCCCATCAAAGTGGCTGTTTGGGGGGCTCCACATTCCTATGAATAACCCCTCTCGATGCTCTGTAAGTAACCCCAATAAACTCATTGGTTCGCCAAAAACTGTTATTAACATACTTTGGTCTGCCACCTGTGCCCTATGGGGAGGAGACATGTTCGTGTCTCCCCAGGGGAATGCCTGAAGAGGGGAAACATCCATTTCTGCAGCTGCCAGGTAGTGTCTTGTGCGTTTTGGCATGTGTCACAGTTTCCAACCTTCATGCCCCTCATAGAATAAGAGTGGTTGTCCACATGGCTCTAAGGAAGCTTGCCTGGCTCATGCATGGAGCCACTGTTGAAACCAAAGCTGGCATTCAGCTCATACCCGTGCTGCTTGCATACAACATGTTCCCCAGGCCTTGAAGGCTCACCGGGACCTCCAAGTCCAACAATTTTGTTTTGTTACCCAATGTTAAAGGTATGTAGATTTGTGATAGTGATTAACTATAATAATTACCTTTGACTATATAGTTGGGTATATATATATATATATATATATATATATATACATGCTGCAAGCTCTAATCAGCCCCAAATTGCATCATAATTAGTAGAAAGTAGAGGACAAGTAAATGAAAATAAAAGCCACAGGTCAGAGTACTGAGAGGTGTGGCAAATGAAATTTCATTCTTGTCTTGCTAGTGTGGGGTAGAGACATAGTTCAGACAAACCAAAGTTCAAACAACACATTTTAGATTCTGTTTTAACTTTTTACAATTGATTTTTTTCCCTCCGAGGTAGAGTCTCACTCTAGCCCAGGCTGACCCAAAATTCACTATGTAGTCTCAGGGTGGCCTCAAACTCATGGTGATCCTCCTACCTCTGCCTCCCGAGTGCTGGAGAGATCCTACATATTTAATGTCTAAAGGAGAGATAGTGCCCTGCAGAGCAAACCTTACCATCTGAGGGAGAAAGGCAAGGCGGGAGTTATGGAAGAAAGACAAAGCAGGTACAAGGTAATTGCTCAGCAGTGGGAACCATGCAGGCTGTGGGAGTAAGGTTGCCCCTGGCCAGCCTCTGCCAGGCTAAATAGCCTCCAAGAACATCTGTTCTGTGGTACAAATCTCATCAAACCTGGCTACTAACTTTCAACTTTCAGAAAGCCTATGTAGTCAGTCCACACAAGGTTGACCTGGCCCCAAGCAATGGACTCTTGCTAACTAAACTTACAGAGTAGAGTGCTGAGAAAATGAGAATGCCCTTGAATGACTGTGAGGACATGCATCTTTCCAGCTAATGTCTGTGTCCCACAGAAACTGGATTCACATTCAAAAACTTCTTGGCCAGCAGGAATCAGAAAGGAGGCATTGAGAGTGTGTCTTGCCCCTCTTGGTTTCTTTTTCTAAGATCTACACAGATCTTCCACGCCTGCCTTAGCTCTTGCCAAATGCATGGCTTATTCAACCCACTTTGTCTCTTTCAAGTGATTTAATCTAGGAAATTTCATTTCATCTAACCTTGAGGAAATCCTCAATGATGTATTGTAAAACCTCCCTAAAGGTGGGCTGTACTTGCAGATCCTTATATTGTGAGGACTCACGGCTTTGCCCATCAACGCCTGTCACCCTGTCACCTTGTCTCCAAATTCTGGAGGTGCTCTCAGTTGTCCACACAGACAACAGTGTTATAGATTCCACTTTTTTAGTACTATTTACTATTTAGTAGATTAGTACTAGAAAAGTCTGGAAGCAGAGGAGTTGAATTCATATTGAGATCAAACAGACCACATGGATCCTCCAATGTGGCTGAGACACCTCATTCCCAGGGGCTCATGGGGATAAAGGACCTCCCAGCCTTCTTTGATGCCATCCTAATCAACTTGAGCTGCTATAACAAAATACCAGAGACCAGGTGGCTTCAACTACAAATATACCATTCCACCAGCTCTGGAAGCTGGAAGTTCAAGCTTAAGCTATCAGCCAACCCTGTTTTGCTAAGAGCTCTCTTCCTGTTTGTAGGCAGCCATCTTCTCTCTGACAGGGATAGAGAAAGTCCTGGACATTTCCTTTCCGATAAGTCATGGAGGCCCCATCCTGTGACCTAATCTAAACCCTATTTCCTTCCAAAGGCCCTTCTTCCAAATGCCACCCCACTGGACTTGGGCACATTCAGCCAGTAGTAAGCATGCACTGAGTCCTTCGTCCTGGAGAGTCTCTACGCAGTGAGGGAAAGAGGAACAGTTCTCAGTACGTACACCCGTGAAGGTAACGGAGGAGACAAGGCCTATAGATACTAGGACATGATTTCCCTGAGGATTACCCAGGGTCTTTTCAGGCCACATTGAGAGACAAGACCAGACCTTTCCACTCCTCGTCTGCTCTGCTGGACTCTGAAGTATTGCCTTTATCCAAAAAGGAAAATTAAAAACACAATTTCTCAAGGGGTTTGATAGTAATTCAGCCCAGCAAATTTTAGTTTCCATTAAAAATCACCAGCTGTCATGTGCTTAGCTTTAAATGGAAATAACTTGCTCTCAACATTTTTTCAGTTAATGTCACTTATGAGTTTTATTTTTTCCTAATGAAAAATAGATTTGCATTAATGTGGCTTTGGTGACAGGAAGCCCCTGGCCAGAAGCCTGCCTTGGTCATCTGCCCTGCCTCAGGGCAGGCTAATTGCTCTACCAAGATTGACACTGTGGGCGAGAGGGACGTGGGGGAAGGAAGGGAGGATGGTGATAATGGCCTGTCTACTTGAAGTGAGAGCCCCTCAGCGCTTCTTCCCACCCTGCTAAGAAAATCAATAAAGAGTGCTTTTTTCAACATCAAGGAGGGTTTGGAGAGGGGGGAGAGTGACTAACTTAATATGATTAATGTTATTCAGGAAAGGAATCCTTAGAGCTTCAGGTTCAAAGAGCTCACAGAGCCCTGCCTGCAGGGCCCAGAATGCGCTCAAGGGCTTCTAGCATCTCCAGCTACCACAGAAAGACCAACCTGTTCACACTCTCAAGGATCGAGCAAACCAATGTGCCTGCAGCCCAGCACTCAGGAGGCCAAAGTAGGATGATTGCAAGTTCAAGGCCAGTCTGGGCTACATAGTGAAACTCTACCTTGAAAAAAAAAACAAATTAATAGCAGGACAAAACAAACTGTGAGGTGGTGCAGTTGTGACTGTGAGCAGGGCCTCTATCAGAACAGACCACGTGATCCAGAGACACAAGACCATTAAACTAGGCAAAAACGGGGCTGGACACTAACAACCCCTGCACTGGGATCCCAAAACTGAAGGCTGCAGATAAACCTGAGGCCTGTCACTTCACTGCCCCCCATACCTCACACACACACACACACACACACACACACACACACCTGAGCAGCATTGAAATGCTGAAAACAGAGGCATTCAAACCCAGGCTGTAGCTGACCAGCCTGAGCAAAGTGTCCCCTAAACCCCTCTCTCCAACCCACGTCGAGGGCTTAGACGTGTCCAAGACTTTGTGAATAATGTTATTGACAGACACCAGAGTCTTTTCTTCCCCTGCGTGTGCAGAGCCGGGCTGCCCCCAGGGAGGGTTCCCTGGCAGCTCCCATCTGAGCAACTGGGTTTTGCTCCAGGAACACTAAATGCTGGTTGTGTTTCCAGCCAAGCCTGGTTACTTTAGAGCCCCTCTCCTCTGGCTTCCCAAGCAGGAGGCAGCCAAGGAATTCGTCATCTTTCCAAGCTTCCCTGCTGCTTGATTTATGCCTATGCAGGCTTCAGGGGTGGGGGAATCTGGGTGCTGGACCATCCTATCACCCCAGGGGTCACCATAAGGGCCACGGCTTTGCGGATCAACTCTTCACTGGGCTCGGGGCAGGGGGCCATGCAGACTCCTCCGCCTGGGGTGGGGTGGGGGGGAGATAAGCACCCCTTCTGCTTTTCATTTTCTGCACATGAGAGATGTCCATAAAAGGAATCCTGAAGCCTCATCTGCCCTTACAATGGGCTGCACCTAAAAGGACTTTCTGAAAATTTCCAGCCTTCTCCTTCAGGACGTTTTTTGGATATGGTCTCTTTGGCCAAAGAGAAAACCAGTAACAGATGAAGCTCTTGTGGACAGACAAGAAGGCCAAAACCGGAACGTTAATCACCTCGAAATATGCACCGCTCCCTCCAGCCTCCCGCTGTCTTCAGAGGATCTGTGATTGGAGACTTTCCCAGGGGACAGGGCTGTGCCATGGATATTCGGGAACACACTTGAGGGTCCAGTTGCAGTGACAGGGTAATTGCGGAGAGTGTATTTAATGTTCCTGTCGGGGTGGCTGACTGGCTGCAGCTCTAGGCTAGTCTCGGCTCCCACTCTCCACAGCACAGGATGCTGTCATCCAAAATGAATACAAATGACTCTGTACTCCACTCGCTCCGCTGTGGATGAAAACATGAGCTCACTGGAATATATTTAGAGTGAGCTTTGGCAGCCTGGGCATGTTTACAGTTCTTGGACTCGAAGCGCTGAGATATATCAGAAACACTCTTTCCCTTCACCTTCTCTGGCAAGGTGAATTCCAGTTCCAAGAGTCTATAATGCCTTTCTTAGTAGTGCCTGATAGTGACCTTGCTAAACCACCAATCACATCCTCGGTACCAACAGCCAGGGAGAAAGGCTGAGTGTTGGGGTGTTCATGTAACATATGTGAACACTGGAGGGGCTCCCCATTCCGAATCACCCAAGGCAGCCACTGGGCCTGAGCAGGACATCTGAAGACGCACACACTGTCCTTCACTCAGGTCTTTGTGTGACGACTGGTTCTGATCCATTCTGTAAAAGTCTCAGATGTCTATGGTCATCAACTTGGTATTATTCAGAAATGGGATTCACCTGAGCCTTCCATGAGCATGAAGTATGTTCCCAAATATCCAGGACCAACACAGGCTGCCTGGGATCCCTTTGTCTAGGGTGCTGGTTCTCAGTCCTAACAGAGCTGGAACCATGAGGAGGCTTTAAACACACTGATGCCTGGTCTCCAGCCCCCAGAGACTCAGATAGAATTGGTCTGGGGTACAGACAAGCTTTACAAAGAATTATACTCTATTCTTGGTTGTCTTAAAATTTTCATATATAGCCAGACGTGAGTGCACACCTTTCATTCCAGCACTCTGGAGGCTGATGTTGGAGGATTACTGTGAGTTCAAGGCTTAGAGTGTGCTCCAGGTCAGCCTGGGCTAGAATGAGACCTTACCTCAAAATTCTTTTTCATATGCATAGAAAATAGATTTGGGAAAGCATTCACAAATATGTTAAACAGAATTAAGATGAAGTTTAATTCAACTACTCTGTGGGTCCTGATTTTTGTTTTTGAAACAAAGAAAATTCCAATGAAATAAATTATGGGATGAGGTGGAGGAAGATTAAAACTACTTCCTACTCTCCACTCACTAAAGATATTCAAGATGCAGAACAGAACTCCTCACCCTCTTCTCTGGCCTAATCTTTGTTCACTATCCCCCTACTCCTACCAGATACCCCCATGCAGGAGACATCCAGGCCTCATCCCACCCCCACAAATCCACTCATCCAATTCCTCCATTTCTGCATTTGGCTTTTTAATGCTTCCCCAGTTCTCCTCCATCCACCCAGGCCCCCTGCACTGCTCCTTAATCTGGGCCTCCATTAACAAGCTTGCTTCCATCCTGACAGGTGGCTCCTCTCTTTAGAGGCTGCAGTGTGAGCAGGGCTCTACTTGGGACACACTACAGGCATGCTGATCCTCCCTGCACCCCAAGCCTGTATCTGCTTACAAAACTCCAGTGGCTTCTTTGGGTTTCTGGAACATATTCCAAGCGATTTGCTGGTTCATGAGGCCTTGTGTGCCCTGATAAGAGCCCATTTCAGAGCCTCTTGTCTCAAAGCCCTTCACGCTACCCTTCTTGCCCACCACTTTAAGGTCCCCAAATGTTCCCCCATCTCTCTGATCCCTGGCCAGCTCTACTATTGCCATGAATACCATCTGGTTCCACCTAAGGATTTCCCTCAAATTTACTCCTGCCCTACAAGAGTCCTCTGAGGCTCCCCCATTCAGGGGCTTCTTCACTTTCCCTGGCCCTCAGCACCCTGGCTCTTCTCTGTTCCCACATGATCTCCTGTCCATCTTTGGCCAGCATAGGTTATTCTGGACTGTTTGTCTCTCTAACCACTGTTATTTAACTTGAGGATTAGGACCTTAAATTCTTGTGCCCAGCACCATCCACACACCTGACATTTCCCAGGCATTCAATCAAATCCAGCAGCAAGTGGATAATTCCACTTCTTTACATGTGTGCAGGCAGCTCTTCATGGTTCTCCAGAGTCCTTTCATGTGCTTAGGGTTATGCCTCCCCCACCCCACCCCACTGAGGAAATGTTGACAAAAGCATTGCCTGGCTTGGGAGATGCTTGCAGTGCAAGTTTGACAACTGGAGCTGGATCCCCAGAACACCTTAAATCCAGACCCAGCAGTGCACACACACACACATCTGTAATCTTCGTGTGTGCCTATGGGCAAGATGGGAGGTGGAGCCAGGACAATTCCAGGAACTTGCAGGCTGGCTGCCCTGGTGAATCCAGGGGAAAACAGCAAGTGAAAGTCTGTATCCAACAAGGTGAAGGGGAGGACTGCCACTTCAAGGCTGTCCCTGACTTCCATATACTCATGGGTGCACACGCACATGCTCACACATACATACATACATACACACACAGCATTGGACATATGGGCTAAAGGAGGAGTCAGGACACATGGTGAAAGTGAGGTGCTCAGTGATCAGGTGCCCAAGTCTTGGCAAAGCCCAGCAGGCTTAAATCTCTGCCTGAGTTCTGTGCCCCCCCCCACACCTCACTGTGCTGGACCTAGAGTTTGTGCTGGGTTGTTGCCCATACAACATGGAGAATGTCAACCACTTTAGCTCCTGCCTTCTCTCTTTTTCCAGGCTTGCGTTCAAACCAAGAGACCCAAAGTGGAAGCCACAGCTCTGTTTGGTTTAAGATGAGCTGCTCCAGCCCTGCAGTATTTGCTAGAGGATTGCTAAGGCTGGCTCAGGGCATGTGGATCGCAATTCTCTGGAGGAAACTGAAACTTACTGATCCCTTCCACTTTAATCAAGCCCTGGAGAGGAAGGGCAGCCAGGGGATCCTTTCCAGAATGCAATCAGTGGAAAACTCAAAGCCACCTGCCTCCTGACTTGCTGGCCAGCAGAGCCCCCGCCCCCAGTCCCTTCACAAGGCAATGACGGAACTTGTGGCCCTTGGCTCAGCTGATCAAGCCGAATGTGGAAGACATTTCTCTGAGGTACAATGACATGAGGAAGGTATTGTTCCTGGTCCATTGATGGCCAGCCTCACCTTACCCTTCTGTCCAGTTTGACCCAGAGAGGGCTCTTGGGTCCCCCTCCACTAGAGCAAAAGAGCTATATCCTCACCACCTGTTGCAGCCAGCTTTCTAGTTGCTGTGCAAAAAGAACCCAAACAAAAGTGGCTTGTAGAGGAATGGGTTTATTTGGCTTACGGACTTGAGGGGAGACTCCATTCTGGCAGGGAAAACGATGGCATGAGCAGAGGGCTGGACATCACCTCTGCCACAGCACTGCAAACAGCGGCAGGAAGGTGTGCCAAACACTGGCAAGGGGAAAAGCTGGCTTATAACCCCACAAGCTCGCCCCCAACAACACAGCTTCATCGAGGTTGTAAACTGCCATCAGCTGAGGATCTATCTATCAGAACACATTCAATTGTTTGTGGGGGACACCTGTATCAAACCATGACAGTCCGCCCCTGGCCCCCACAAACTAATAATCATACAAGATATAAACACAATATGTTCATCTCAACTCTTAAGTCCCCGCAGCTTTCAACTGAGCCATAATACCAAAAATAAACCCATAATGGCACAGAACATTCACAATGCAAAACATGAGGCACAGCAAAAACAGATTGACCAATACAATACAAGATTTAAAACAAACAGGGCACCATCAATCTCTGACTCCAAGCTCAATGATTCTTAACCAATAACACAAGTCTCTTGGAGATTCAATTCTGCCCCTCCAGCTCGGCTACTCACAGTCCGGGAAAACGTCATCCAGTGCTGGCAGCTCACCCTGGCACCCATCCATAGTCCTGGAATTCACTGGGTCTCCATTGCAACCCACAATTCATCCTCATGGCTCCATCGGGCTCCATGCAAGCAACCTTGCATACCTGCTTCACATGCCGATGGCCATTTTTCAAAAACACAACTGTGCTGCAAATCCAATGACCCTCTCTTTCTAACCAATCTCCATTCCACAGAACTAGGTGGGCTACCAATTTGTTAATCCAGGGGGGATAAAAGCATTCAGGCCCCTTACTTCAAAGAGTCCGCATTCTTCCTGTTGTTCTAATGCAGACCAGCTGGCCCAATCTCAGTGGTTGTAATCTCTCAAACAATTGCAGGTGAACAGGCAGCAGTTTCGACCCAAAGATCTTCTTTCTGTGCCATCTCCATCTGCTCACACCAGTCCATCTTTACGTAAAACAACCCTGCACAGGTTTCCAGGACACAAGGCAGGCAGAATGCAGCAAGCCTCTCACGCAAACTGCTTCTGGCACAGTCCTGACAAAGTTCTTTCTCACCCTCGTAAGCCAAACCTCACAGTCCATAGTTCTCATTACATTCAGGTCTTTCAACTCTGACCAGAATGGTCCATGAAGCTGTACTCACAACACTGCAAGGCATCTCTTAGACCGAGATTTCAAATCCTTCCACATCCCTCCTGTAGATCACTTCCAGAAGACCAAAGCCACAAGATCAGGGTTCTAGCAGCAACAGATAACCCCACATCCTGGTACCAAAACTGTTGCAGCCAGCTTTCTAATTGCTGCACAGAAAGAACCCAAACAAAAGTGGCTTGTAGAGGAATGGGTTTATTTGGCTTACGGACTCGAGGGGAGACTCCATTCTGGCAGGGAAAACGATGGCATGAGCAGAGGGCTGGACATCACCTCTGCCACAGCACTGCAAACAGCGGCAGGAAGGTGTACCAAACACTGGCAAGGGGAAGCTGGCTTATAACCCCACAAGCTCGCCCCCAACAACACAGCTTCATCGAGGTTGTAAAACCCAAACTGCCATCAGCTGAGGATCTATCTATCAGAACACATTCAATTGTTTGTGGGGGACACCTGTATCAAACCATGACACCACCCTTGCTAGAAGCTTTCAGGAAGGGGCCTTGGGGTCAGGGGCTCTAGAATTCCCCTCACTCCACTCAGATCATCTTACAAACTAGACTGTGAAGTGCTGTGCAGAGACGGCCCTACAAGAGGGGAAAACACAGATGAGCTCAAAAGACTCTTAACCAGGACCTACGACGTGTCAGATGGTATCCTAGGAGCAGGTAGGCATCCAGTAGACAGGGCTCCCTGGTGAGAAAAAAGCATTGCACATGTACACAACCTAGAGATCTGGAAGATGGTGACAAGAAATACAAATTAAGGACATGGGAATTCAGGAAAGATTATTTCCAGTTAGGAATCGAACTGTCTTCTTAGAAGAGATGGCATTTTTTAAGCCGAAACTTAAAGTGAGAGCAAGAGCTGGACAGGAAGGATTGCTGGTTGGGAATGGGGAGAGATGTAGCAGACAAAAGACAAGTCAGAGAGGTGCTCAGCGGGCCAGAGTACTTGCCACACACGCATGAGGACCTGAGTGTCATTTCCAGGACCCATGTCGAAAGCTAGGTGTGGCTACATGTCCAAAACCCCAGTCCTGTGGGAGGCAGACACAGGAAAATCGCTGGGACTCCTGGATCAGCAGGGCTGCTGGAGAAATGGCAGCTCTGGCATTTAACCCAAGAGTGGAGGAAGAGGGCACTGGTATTCAACGCTGGTTCAGGGCATGTGCATCTGCACAAACCCCTGCACACATACACACACCCCTCCACCCACACAAAATAAGTCAAATTAAGAAGGAGCAAAGGAGTTCCAAGTTGCAAAGACTGTTATCTAATCGAGTTACATGAAATTGCTGATATTTTGCTGGTTTTGACCTCTAATGACAATTTTAGAAGATTCAACATAATTCTTAACAGCTATACTGTGGAGGTGGAAAAACACAGGTTGTGGAGGGAAAGCGGGTCAGAGATAATTCAGAATCTGTCAGAAACTGGCAAGTGATATGCTGAATTTAACCTTTGGATGACATAGTTATAGATATTTCCTAGGGATGGAATTTCCTAATTCTTTAATGTAACTTATATTGTAATGCTTGTCTATTGTCCAAAGACAGTCCAAGTTAGACTTTGAACTTTACAATTCGACTGAAGAATCAGTCTTTACAATCACAGGAAGGCAAGATTGCACTCCCAACTCTGACATGTACTTAAATCTCATCTCTACCACTTATGAACTGTGTGACCAGCTCCATAAATTTCTGGGCCTCACTTTCCCACCTGAAAAATGGCTTTAACAATAATTCTCCCAGCCAGGTGTGGTGTTATATGTACCTATAACCTCCAGCACTTGGGAAGCAAAGGCAGGAAGATACAACAAGTTTGAGACCAGAGATAATTCTATCCTAGTCAGGACTAACTATCCAGATCCTGTCTCAAATAATAATAATGCTTCTTTGCAAGAGACAGAGTTAGTGCCTATGAATAGCTTAGCCTAACATCCAGCCCATGAGAGGCACCCATCAGCTGTTTACAGGGTGTAACCTGTCAAGAGAAGCAATAAGGACACAGAGATGACCCCATGTTCCCAAGTCAATGGAGGCAGGGGGACCATGTCTGTTTCGCATGTACATCATTCATCCAATAGTGGGAAGAAGGCACAGTAGTTGGTTATGTGGTGCAGGACGGGCTTCTCTGTCCAGAGTGACAAGTTAACAGGAAGCCCAGCCCAAGTAGCAAACCTGCTAAGAGGCCTATATGCCAGGCCTGGGCTGCATGGACTCTTTCCAGTTACCAAGTCAGCTGAGGTGGAGAAGTTCCCAGGAACTCAGTGGTCAACAGCAGTGGGCACCCATGGCTCAGGAAACACAAGGTTCCTGGGAACTCTGTGGTCAATGGCAGTGGGCACCCATGGCTCAGGAAATGTACGCTGGGCTTTCTAGGAACACCAACCTTGGCCAGGCATCAGGACATCTACAACCTAACAGGTAAAGCTCCTGAGAAGGCCCCAGTTCTGGACAGGCCGCAGGATAGGGCTTCTTCCAGATGAACAGGACAGTGGAGGGTGGAGGAGGAGACTTCATTCCAAACCCTGTCCTGCTGGGCTAGAGACAATGTCCTATAGTAGCACTAGTAGCAAGACTGGCTCGGGTATTTCCAAATAATTGTCAATAAGAAATTTAGAATTCCGCTGGAGAGATGGCTCAGCGGTTAAGGCACTTGCCTCCAGTGCCTAAGGCTGGGGGTTCAATTCCCCAGGATCCACATAAGCCAGACCCACAAGGTGGTGGCCCTGGTGCACTCACTCTCTCTCTCTCTCTCTCTCTCTCTCTCTCTCATCTTTCTGCTTGAAAATGAATAAATAAAATATTTTTTTTAAAAAAAGAAAGAAATTTAGAATTCCAATGTTGTCAGTTACTTCTCCAGATGTCGGTTACTGCAGGGTCCCTGGCCCCCTGATAAATGAGCCTGTCTCTCTGGCCAGCAAGAGACCTGGCTCAATCGAGGAAAGGTGAGTGCGCAGCCGGAGCTCCATATACACTCACAGCTGGGAGAAGTGTCCAAGCAGATCTCCAAACTTTATTTTAGCATACAACCTTATATACAATCTAGGGATGTGTTGCATTGCCTTATCTCTTACACAAAGGGGGCTCAGTAAACAGGAACACAGGAAGTCAGCCAGCAGGAGTAAAACCTATTAGCACTTGTAAACAGGATTCAGGGCCTTCAGCCATCCCCCTGCCTCCTGGGGGGCACAGGTGTGCTAGGAACAAAGGCATGAGCTACCATGCTCTCATCCGAATGCATATTAAAACTTAGCTCTCAGATATACAGCCAGGCTGGGTCCCGACACAATGTAAGCAGGATTTGTGATGAGTGTGTCACGGAACATTTCTCTGTGGGCCCCACCTATCACTCCCACTTCCCATCCCCCACAGATGCCTGTCCTTGACTGTAGACTGAAGAAGGGGGGCAGGGCACGCAGGCCTGTGTCAGGCAGGCTCCTGGCCTGTCCTTTTCATTTTTCCTTCAAGTCACCACTTACAGACGTGCTGACAACTGGGAAAGTGGTTCAGGCGAGGAGCGCCAGGAGCACCAGCAGGGACAGCAGGTGGCTGGGGCCTTGGCCTGCTGTGCGGACACCTGGAGCCAGAGGCCTGAGGACCAGTACACACCGCAGGGTGGGGGTGGGGGTGGGGGATCCTCTCTGCCCAGTCAAGGTGACCTCTGGCCAGAGCTCCTGCTGGCCTCAGCGCACAATGTGGGACCCAAGAGGATGCTTTTAGACCCAGGTCCTTATCATCAGATCCCTCTCTCGATGACCTTCACCTCACCTCACCATGGAGGGAGGCTCTGCAGAATTGTCTTGTAATCTCAGAGAGTGTCACCCACCTCTCAGTCCCATCACAAATGTCCTCCCAACACTAAAACCCCCTCACGAGGATAGCTCTGCAGTAGCCCACCAAGGGGTGCCATGCCAGGCTTTTTGATTCGGGAATGAGCAAAGCTGCAGACCTGGCTGGCAGAAGGAACTGGGAACTAAGGGAGAGCATGTGAGGAGGGGGGAGAAGCAGGGAAGTCATCCCCCCGCATCAGGCATTGTTCTGGGGTGGAGTCCTTCCCTGGGAGGTAATATTTGAGTTGAATTTTGAAAAGGGGGGGAGGAAGGAAAGGAAGGGAACCAGGGAGAGGGGAGTGACATTTTTGAAAGACAGATGTGGGCATAGAAACTGTCTAAAAAGAAGCTAGAGAAGACCTGAGACCAGATCCTGTATGTTCACAGGAGGCTGGTGTGGCCAGGGAAGAGGATGAGAGGCTGCTAATTTGTGAGCTTGTGCCAATTTCTGTGGTGTAAATGCTTCTCATAATGGTAGATTTCAAAACACCAGTGGTTAGATACCCAGTTCACAAAAATGTTTGAAATAACCCTTCCCTGTCTCAGAATCCCCCCACAGGCTTTAGAGAGAACACCACAGTCCTTAAGTGACATCAGCCTGGCCCTATCCATACTTTTCTCTCTACTCCTCAAGCACATGGGTATGGGTATTTTTCCTACAGTTTTACCAAAAAAAAAAAAAAACCCACGCATTTATAGAGTAGCCAACTTAATGAAACAGGAAATTTCACAACACATCAAATGAAATACTAAACTGTTCCCTTCTTAAATTTTTCCTCATCTATTTCCACCATCTTGGCTTTGGACTCCTGTCATATTGCTCTAGACCCACTCTCCACCTTTGGAGAGAGGAAGCACTTTTCCCTTGACATCCCATCAAAATCTCGAGAGCACGTCCCGCCGCCCCACCTCGTCCTGTGTAATTTGGTGCTTACTCAAAGCGTGATTAGTTATTTCAGCTCTGGAGGGTTTCTGAGCAAGAAGAGGAACAACTACTACTGCTGGGGGGGTGGGGAACACACGTGTGTGTAGCAGTGTTTTTTTATTTTATTTTGTTATTTTTTTTTAAAGACAAGGTCTTGCGATGAAGGCCTGATTAGTTTGGAGCTTGCTATGTAAACCAAGGTGGCCTCAAACTTACAGCAATCCTCCTGCCTCTGCCTCTTGAGTGCTGGACCATGCTTAGCTCCCTTGACTATTTACACCTGGCTTAATGCCCATTTATGAATTTTTAAACCTTTAATAATCACCCCTCTGTATCAACCTTCCTCTCAACATTCATATATATGATAATACAAGAAAGTTTCACTTCAGTCAGATACACACCTATGAGAATGGTCAAAATTCAAAACACCAGATGCTGGCAAGGATTTTGGGCAGCAGACACTCTGACGCGTTGTCTGTGGGGTGTGAAATGGTATGGCCACTTGGGAGCATGGTCTGGCAGTTCTTGCAAAACTAAGTACACTCATGAGGATCAGTAATCATGCTCCTTCAGATTTACCCAGATGAACTTATGACATGTCCACTCAAGAACCTGCACACAGATGTTTGCAGCATCCCTACAGCTTTATACACAACTGTCAGGACTCAGAAGCAACCAAGTTGTTTCTCATTTGAGTAGATCCATCAATACTAGTCAATGCTAAAAAGAAATAATGAAGACATCAAAACCATGGAAAAAAATTTTAAATGCATGTTCCTAAGTGAAAGAATCCAGCCATAAAAAGGCACACACCTCAAAATCTCAAGTATACTACAGTCTGTGAAAGTCAAAACCATGAACACAGTTAAAACAAACAAACAAACAAAAAAAAACATGCACTAGTAGAGAAGGCTGGATTAATGGGGAAATTTGGGGACAGAATTTTTTGGAGTAGGGAAACTGTTTTGTATGATACTTTCATGGAACATATATGTTAATATATATTTTTCTAAACCCAGTAACATGTAACACCAAGAATGAACCTCAGTGTAAACTATGGACTCTGGGTGATGAGGACATTTTAGTCTGGGTATCACAACTGCTCCTGAGGAAGCAGTACTGAGGGCAGGGTGTTTGTAGGAACTCTATGCACTTCATTCTTAATTTTGCTATGAACCTAAAGCTGCTCACTTTATTTATTTAGTTAGCTTGCTTCCTTGCTTGCTTGTTTTTCTAAGACAAGGTTTCATGAAGTAGCCCTAACTGGCCTGGAACTCACTCTGTAGATCAGGCTGGTCTTGAACTTATAGCAATCCTCCTGCCTTAGCCTTCCACGTGCTGGGATTACAGACTTGTGTCATCACTCCAGATGCTCCTAAAACTGCTCTAAAACATAGTCCATCCCAGACCTGGTGGAACATGCCTGTACTCCCACTTGAAAGACTAAGGCAGAAGATCAGAAGGTCAAGGCCAGCCTGGGCTACATATCAAGGTCCTGTCTCAGAAAAACAACAAAAAAAGTCTGTTAAAAATTTCATAAAGGGGCTGGGAAGATCTCCAACACTGTGTAAAAAGCTGGGCGGGGGCTGTGCCTGCCTGTGGCAGCTCTGAAGAAGGCAGAGAGAATGGAGGATCACTGGGGATTGCTGGTCAGCAAGTCTGCCAACAATAGCTCCAAGTTCAGTGAACAAAAAAATCCTCCTCAGGGAAATGAAGTGGAAGAATGATAGAGGAGAGCATCTACCTTAGTGTCCACACAGGCACAGTGGGTGCATGCATCTGCACATACATGTCCATACTACACAGAGAGAGAGAGAGAGAGAGAGAGAGAGAGAGAGAGAGAGAGAGAGAGAGAGAGAGAGAGAGAGAGAAAATTTGATGAATTTGGCAAAGTGGATTTTCACAAACATTTAACATTGATTGTAAACTTAAACACCTGCAAACATTTAATTAAATTCATAAATAGCAGTTTCTCCAATTCATAAATAGCAGTTTCTCTTGCATGCTTGACATATATTAAATATATAAACCAAAATATCGTGTGATTGCAAAGCTGCTTAACACCCTCATGCCAAAATCTATTATAATGCTGCTAAAACTGTGAGGATTTCACTGTTTCTTATCCTAAATTTCACTCCTTCCTGGAGTGCCAATTTTGACACCTTCCTAGGATTACAGTGATTTTACCAAATACTATTTTTACCTTCTTGGGGTTTTAACAACCTTCCCAGACCACAAGAAGAAAAGAATCACCTCAAACTGCTGGGGCTGCAAAGTGTGGGTGGTGGCCGGACTGATTCTCGACCAGGATGTGAGGCTGAGCTAGGATCCAGGGAGAGTCCGTGGGGAGCCTGCTGTGTGTGATTAATTATGTCATTTCACTAAGACGTCTTAAGTCCCTACCTTTGGGGAAGGTGTTGGATTTGGCAACATTGAACTTCTCCCCTGAAATGAGATGAATTTACGTCTCACTTGGCCACCATCACACACCCATGGCCCTCTAGAGGGACTGTTAGCATAAGTACAGCTGTGTCTCCTTGCTGGGGTGAACTTTCATTCCCAGGACAGAAAGCATGTCATTAGAGCTCCTCTGCAGATCACAGCCACCACTGAGAAGCCCTGGTCTGAGGACAGTGGATAGTGTCTGCCTCTTCCAAAATTGGTTGCCTTGGGCTTCCCTTCATTCATTTTTCCCTGCTTGCAGGTTCAAATGAGCATTTATTCTTTATAAAGAGACATATAATAGAAACAAGAAAAGACCTGTTTATATGGAGTATTCTAACAGTCAAAGATAGTACAAATAAACCTATCTCATATATTGATATTCCTTCTACCCTGTGGCCACATATTTCTCTATAGTTTTTTGACTATTTTATTGAACCCATGGTCTTTCTACAGCTCAACTTGTTACATACAGTCCATGCCCAAATTGTCATGCTTTGTCCCAGGAGCACCTCGGCTGGCACCTCTATCCTTGAAGGAAGGCTCTGGCGTCCTTGAGAGCATTCGTACTTGTTTCAGGCCCATCTTTGGTTTCTCTCTGTTCCATCACGTGAAATTAGCCAACCTGCAGAGTCCTTATTCCTTTAAAGGTGAATAATTAATTAAAGACTACAGTCTGGGTGCATGGGGCGTATGTGAGCTTGGGAAGAGGTGGGGGTGGGGACAAGGTGCTGCCTGGCAGATCAGAGAGACAGAAGGTTATTTGTCAAGATTATGGCTCATACTGTATTTTACAACTTAACACAACACACTATAGCTTCCCCTTACTTTTCTTTCAGAATAAGCCTTCGTGGGACACTAACCAATTTTATATTTGGAAGGTGTAGTTAACTTCTGTGGTGGTTTGATCCAGGTGTCCCGATAAACTTAAGTGTTCTGAATGTTTGATCCCCAGCTGATGGCAACTTTGGAATTGGAACCTTGAGCTGTGTTATTGGGGGTGGGCTTATGGGTTTATAGCCAGCTTCCCCTTGCCAGTGTTTGGCACACTCTCCTGCTGCTGTTGTCCACCTGATGCTGGCCAGGAGGTGATGTCCAGCCTCTTCTCATGCCAGGCTTTCCCCTGCCATCTTGGAGCTTCCCCTTGAGTATGTAAGCTAAATAAACCCCTTCCTCCACAAGCTGCTTTTGGTCAGCTGCTTTCTGCCAGCAACGAGCAAGCTGACTGCAACACCTTCTCATGGCTGGAACAAAGCACCCAACCAAAAGCAGCTGATGGAGGAAAGGATTAATTTTGCCTTCCAGTCTCAAGGGGAAGCTCCATGATGGCAGGGGAAAGCCTGGCATGAGCAGAGGCTGGACATCATTTCTGCCACAGCAGGTGGAAAACAGCAGCAGGAGAATGAGCCAAAATTGGCAAGTGAGGGCAAATAAACCCCAATGTCCACCTTAGCAACACACCTCCCCCTACAAGGCTCCACCTACTGAGTTGCCATCAGCTGGGGACCAGGCAGCCAAGAGCACATGAGTTTATGAGGGACACCTGATTCAAATCACCAAAGAAGGATTCCCCTGGTAGCTGGGTCAGGGCCAGTTTTGAGGATGGGCAAGAATACCATGGGAGTCAGTTGCACAAGTCTTGAACTCAAATAGCAGCCACAGAAGTGGGAAGACTCGGAACTGTTCTCTGAGTGCATGGTGTCACTTGAATATGAGGGGCTTGGGGAGAGTTTGCCTTCGACCTGTTGAGTATGAAGTGCTTCCTTTCAGATGGAAGCGTCCGTTGGACAGATCGCTTAGCGTGTCTAACGTGAAGCACAGGCAGGAGGCCTGCCAAGCTCCAGGCAGGTGGTGTGACTGTCTACTGCCAAGGGTGTTCTCTGGAGGCCTCGGCAGCCCGGGCTGTCTGCTTATACTGCTTGGGGAGAGTTGGACACTCTTCTGTTTTTCTAATTCTCATTTTGTCTAAGCCCTTGCCAGGAATCCCTGATGTTTTTACTTAACACCAGAATTCCAACCAATATTAGCAGTCCAGGAGGCTGGGACCCAGAATGGGGCCTGACCACTTCTCCCCATTATCAGCACTGGAGGACACAGATGGGTCCTTCCAGAACAGTCTCTGCCTCTAGGTTTTCCTGGTGGGTTCTAGAGCCTCTGGACTACAAGGGGAGGTTTCCAGGAGGAGGCAGACTCTGCCGCCTCCTCGGCAGCCCTTGCTCTTTTTACTATGGGATGAATCTGGCCTCAGCATCACCTTCTCCAGGACTCAGCCATATCCACCCAGGCGGTGACAGGGCTGCACCCTTAGAGAAGCCACGACTGGGCTCCCATGTAGCTCTGCAGTTCTACGCTCATCTGGGAGCAATGTGCTTCAGTGAAATGGCCCAGGCAGCCTGCTTTCACTCAGCTTGGGTCTCGGCTGTTTACCTAATCCAGTTTTAGGTTATTTGTTTTTCTTCCTCCTCTCTTGATTGCGAGAAAATGCCAAATGTAATCAGCCCCTCCACACCACCACTGTTTCTCTGTGCGGGTCCAAAGTTGCCTTTCTACAGTGTACAGCCTCCTAGAGAGTTCCAGCCCCACCCAGTGCACTCCATGCTCCCTCCCAGCCTGAGATAGACCATCTCCCTACCAGGTGCCCTTCCCATTTCATTATGCCAATGAGGAACTCACCCATCTCCCAAAGCTAAGCCCACTTGCCTTTATTTGCAACCCATAGTAACTCTCAAGACAAAAGGGAAACGTGATATTGGACTCTGCTCTCCAACAGCTGCTTGCACAATAGAAGCTGAACACATCCATTAAGAAAGACAGCTAACCGGGAGTAATGGCGCACGCCTTTAGTCCCAACACTCGAGAAGCAGAGGTAGGAGGAAAGTCATGAGATCAAGGCCACCATGAGACTACATAATGAATTCCAGATCAGCCTGGGCTAGAGCGAGACCCTACCATGAAAAACCAAAAAAATTAAAAATAAAAAAGACATACAACTACATCCCCATAGAGAAATGATATATACTAGAAGCAGATGGGCTTACACTCATTACAACTTTATATAATGCATACTGTACACATGTATGTTAGCATCATGTTGCCCATAAATATATATACAGTTTTTATATATCACTTAAATTCTTTGAATGACAACTTCAAAAGTTTGGAGGGAAAAGAAACCCCTCTTGCATGCTTAGAGGAAATCTTCAAGTAGACTTGGCCCTTTGCTTTCCTCCATTTCTCCCAAGAGCATTCTCCCATCACCTCACTAGCTCTTGCCACTACCTGGCCACCCCGGTATCTCTTCCAGTCTGGGTTAGGCTATGAGCTACCAATGTGGTCCCAGTGTGCTTCCTGAGGTTGTCAGAAAATGATGACTTTCGGTATGTCAAGGCTCCCTCACTCATTCAGTTCTGGAAGGACAGTGAGTCAGTCATTCATGAATTAAATATTGTAATTACCCCTTCCTGAACCTCCATCCCCCATCTGCAAAATACCTTCCCCATTGTGAGGAAAGATACAGCAAGCCCGCTATCATGAGCATTTAGGGTCCAGTACACAGTCCTCACTCAAGAGGTCTAACCTAGACTCACTCATTACATTCTATCCCAACCCTTTGGGGAAATAAGCGTGTGTTCCCTCCTCTTCTTAAGTGTACACAGACAAGTGCACTGCTCTCCACCCGTTGGTCCTAAACAGATAGGGCTCTAAGGTAAGGTCTCTTTCTCGTGGTCAAGTTTATAATTCAGGCCAGGGTTTTCAGAGTCAGAGACAGTACAGAAGTTCCTCCTGATGCCTGTGACCCAACTGCCTACAAATGGAGGAAGCCTGCTTTGTAAGCTGGGCTCCTCTTCCAACCCCACTGCCTCCCACCAGTCCTGGTCTGTCTGATCCTCTAAAACATACCTGAGGAAATCATTCCAAAAGGAAAAGAAAAATACCTGTACAAAAAGATATGCATGACACAATTCCTTATCAGAGGGAACCTGAATCCTCCACTGTTGAGGAACATTTAACATGGACACAAAAGACCATGAAAAGACTCTATAGATGCTCTGGATCAACATGAGGACAAGAGTCCAGAGACGTGTTTATAAAAGCTAGCTCTAAGTAAAGAAATAGAATACAAAATTACTTACAGACACTATGATTGAAACTAAGTAACAATGTGTATTTCTCCTACTAAAGATTAGAAAGAAACAGAAAACAACTGTGTAAGAGGAGTGGGTGGGATTATTATGGATTGGCTTTTCCCCTTTATACGCTAACATTATTGTAATATTATGCCAATAGTACCAATGTCATGTAAAATTAAAAGTGCCAACCCACTGTCTCATACTAAGTAAGTTCATGTCAAGCATATTATGGCTTATATTACTTTCAATTATGGATCTGAAAGAATTGTCCTGAGAAGGAGACTTCTCCCAAGGAAAAGAAAACTCTAGGAGATGGGGTCCAGGGCAGAGCAGACAAACAATTCATTCCCAAGGGACTCTGGTGGCTTTGGAAACCATCACACTTTTCTGGGCTCCTCCCATGGGCTAACTTCCCAAGGATCCAATGGTCAGTGACAATTGGTACTCAGCTCTTTGGTGCTCCGTTCCATTGGGTGAACAGACAATCCAAGCTACATCCATGTCGTGCTGTAGGTTGTACTTAAAAAGGTGGGGAGAGGGGCCCTGAGGTCTCTAGAAAAGAGGGTCGGTGTGATGGATGCAAAAAAATTCAGAGGTGACAGAGACCATGAGGCAAGGCCCGTTCAAGAAGTCAGAGAACTCCAGCAGAGTGAGCATGGAGTTGGAGTCCCAGCACAGATCCCAGTACCAGACTCAGGCGTAGATCCCAGAACAAGGCTTAGTTGTCTCTTCTGTAGTGCAATGGCCCCCATCTGAGAACGAGGAGGAATCAGAGACCTGAAGTACAGGGCTGCTCATGCAGGTATCAAAAATGCTTGTTTCCAATAGTTACATTTGAAGAGGCTGAAAGGAAACCCAGGCAGCCTGTGTCCAAGTCCATGTTGTTCCCAGTAACCACAAGATTGAAGAGACAGGAAAAGCACTGGGAATCAGCATGGAGGGACTGGGGATATGGTAGATAGGAGGACAGTTGCCGGGCATGTGTGTGGCCCTGGGTTTGATCTCAGTACCGATAAAAACTCATAGAAACACTAAGTGGAGTCTAGGAGATCTCAAGGCATGTGCAACAGAAAAGCATCTTTCTTCCTGATTTTTATCTCACACTAGTTCATGGAGAGACAGACAGACAGACAGACAGACAGACAGACAGACAGACAGACAGACAGAGATTGTGTGGTGTGTGTGATGTGTGGTGTTGCACGCCCCATGCATGCCTGCAGAGGCCAGAGGACAATGTCGAGCTTCCCACTCATCGATCATCCACACATTTCCTTGAGATGGAGTCCTTCCCTCAAACCATAGCTGCTGTCCTTCGGAGACACCCCCCCCCCAGAAATTCCACCCTCCTCCTGCAGACTGGGGTTACAGCTTGTGGGTTCTGGGGAGTCAAACGCGGTGGTTTCCGGCTGAGAGGTCCTTAGGCTTAAGCAGCAAGTGCTCTTAACCACTGAGCCATCTCCTCAACTCAACTTCAAGTTTTACCACTACTACTTATATCCAGATGTGTGTCACAAGGACTCCAAATCTGTGGGGTGGTTGTCCTCTGCATGCTCTCGGATAAAGTCAGGGTGACTTCACCATTTCTCTTAACTTCTCAACCAAACATGCTAACTCAACATCTAAATTGTGAAATGGAGGAATAGCCAAGGGAGCCATCATATGTATCATTTGTGTGAAATTAAATGGTCGGAGACCATCAGCGTGAACTAGCCCCCTGCCCTAGGTCCAGCCAACCAAGGCAAGATGGAGTTAAGTCAGCTAAGCTGTGGTTGGCTGCAGGAGGCTCTGTAGATAATTGGACTGTAGTTAGTAACTGGTTGGTTAACTATGCTACTGTAGCAAAGTAAAGCCTCTGGTTTGTCTCACTTCTATTTTTCTGTACATGTCATATAATGACACTGCTGGTTGGAATTCTCAGGATTTGCACAGGTTCTCGAAGCTACCCCCTGATTACAAAGCATTTTTGTTTGGCTATAATAAATTCTACTAATAAAAATTTTTCTTATAACCTTTTTATTTATTCATTTTCAAGTAGAGAGAGAGAGAGAGAGAGAGTGCACCAGGACCACTGCCTTGTGGGTCTGGCTTATGTGGGTACTGGGGAATTAAACCCAGGGCCTTAGGCACTGGAGGCAAGTGCCTTAACTGCTGAGCCATATCTCAGCCCCTTTTTAAAAAAATATTTTATTTATTCATTTTCAAGCAGAGAGAGAGAGAGAGAGAGAGAGAGCACCAGAGCCACCACCTTGTGGCCTGGATTATGTGGGTACTGGGGAATTGAACCCGGGGTATAACCTTTTTTAAACATCTTTATTGTCAATAATTAGATACATTATATGGGCAAATCTTATGATGGTATCCCCATTTTCCTCCTCTGTTCCAATACCACTAGGGGCCCTCCTTGGTGGGCATACTGGATCAGTCCTTGGGGCAGGGGGTTATGAATTGCATGAGAGGTAGCCAGTTTTTGCCCCCTTTGTGTGTTGTTGCTGAGGGGGCAATGTTTCTGAGTACTCTCCCTCACCATGACTCTTACTATCTTTTTGCCCCCTCTTCCACTCAGTTCCCTGAGTCATGGTGGGTGAGTTTTAAGTCTGCTTTATTGTTGAGATCTTAAATGTCTCTGGACTTCTGCTTTGGGCTGTATTAAGTATTGTTGGTGTCTGTCACCATTGTCCTTTCATGGGTTATCTGACTTGCTGTGGTGATAGGTCTCTTGTTTATCTCGCCACTTTCTCATAGGTTTCATTTGGGCCTTATATCATATGCCAGGGGTGGTTCATCTCCTGCCAGGATGTCAGCCATCATCCCATGTCTTGCTGGTGTATCTTATAACCTTTGCCATTTTTGATAGGAGTCAGGATGCGACAGTTCCTAGGATCACCTGTGAGGGACTATCTAGATTAGGTTAATTGAGGTGGGAAGACCACCTTAGCTGTGGGCAGCACCATTTCATGGACCTGGGGTCCTGGGTTATATAAGGAGAGAGCTGGCTGAGCATAGCATTCATTACTCTGCTTCCTCACTGTGGACTGAATGACCAGCTGCCTCAAGCTCCTGCTGCCGTGCCTTCCCTTCCCCTCCACGATGGACTGCAGATGGAAATGATCCCTTAAACTGATTTTTGTCAGGTATTTTGTCCCTGTAATGAGAAGGTAACTATTAAAAGGATTTTGGAGCTGGGTTCATACTCTCCTCCTACCATGTTTTTGTATAATCTTTTTGTTGCTGAGTTTTTGTTTTGTTTTGACAGGGCCCTGTGTAGCACAGGCTGGCTTTAAATTATCTACATAGCTAAGGATGACCCTGAACTCCTGATCCTTCTGTCTCCACATCCCAAGAGCTAGCATTACAGGTGTTCTAGGACTACAGGTGTGTACCACCACTGTAGTCCACCGTGTTCTAGAACTTGCTATTCATACTAGGCTGGCCTCAACTCCATGACATTCCTCTTGCCTCAGCTTCCCAAGTGCTGGCGTTACACAACCGACCATGGGTTCAAAGCCAGCCTGGGCTACCCAGTGGGACCCTTGTGCAAACAAACTAGAACAAAGACCAAAGCGCAATGAAGCACAGGCACCTGAGAGTCAGGGGTGAGGCTGGAGACTGGGTATTCTTTAGCTTCCCAGACCATCTTGTTCAAATTTGCAGCATATTGAAGTCACCTGGTGTGTTAGTCAGTTTTCCATCACTGTAAAATACCTGGAGAACACAAAGAGAAGAAAAGAGCTGGGTGTGGTGGTGCACGCCTTTAATCCCAGCACTTGGGAGGCAGAGGTAGGAGGATCACCATGAGTTCAAGGCCAGCCTGGGTTTACAGAATGCATTCTGTGTCAGCCTGGGCTAGAGTGAGACCCTACCTTGGAAAAAAAAAAAGAGGAAAAGTTTATTTTGATTCACAGTTTGGTGACCAAGAGCTCCTGCCTCAAACACGGTGGAAGGGTAGAAAGTGAGGACATGTTCCCCTGACCTCCACACACCCACCATGGCATACACATGCCTTCATTTACACAGGTGAACATACCTGTACACACCTACATATCCATACATAAACATAGCAGAAAAGCTGTGTGTGCATGTTCATGTGTGTATTTGTGTATACAGATGCACCTGTGTGTGTGTGTGTGTGTGTGTGTGTGTGTGTGTGTGTGTGTGTGCACCCATGCATGTGTGTTTGGAGGCCAGAAGACAGTCTTGAATTTCATTTTCAGGAACACCATCTACCTTTTTGGAGACAGAGTCTATCATGGGCCTGGAACTCACCAATGCAGCTAGACTGACTGACCCAAAAGCACCAGGGAGCCTCCCAGTGCTGGGGAAGTAGAGACAGTTTCTCTCAAGTGTATCAATACTTTGACCACGTTCACCCCCCCTTCTCTCCCTTGCCCCTTCCTGCTAATCCCCTTTCTTCCCACAGACAGTCTTATTTCTTTTGTGTCATATATATATATATATATAAATCATTTTATGTGTCTATATAAAATCTAGGATCCACAAATGAGAGAAAATGTGAAATTTATCTTTCTGAGTCAAGCTTATTTCATTTAATATCATCTTCAGCTACATCAGTTCCTAACAAATGACATAATTTTATTATAATTTATGGCTGAATAAAACTCCATTGTGTATATGTACCATATTTTCAATATCCATTCATCTGTTGACGGATGCCTAGATTGATTCCATAACTTGGCTATTGTGGATAGTGCTGTAATAAACATGGATATCCAAGTATCTCTGTGTTCACTTGGACTCCTTTGGGAATGAACCCAGGAGTGGCTTAGCTGGGTCATATGGTGGTCTGGTTTTAGTTTAATTCACTTTTTATACATACTTTCCATCAACATTCATCAAGCAGTCTGGTGAACCTGGGGAAAAGATGGGCTGGACACTGTCCCTGCTTTGAAGGAGCTGATCGTAGTTGTTGGGGCCAGGTTGGAACTTGGCTCTCCAGGAGTGAAGCAGATGAGAAAAGATGAAAGAACAGCTTTGAAGTTGGAGCCTGAGCTGAGGTTCGAAGGCTGTGTCCCATGGGATCATACAATGGGTGATCATCAGGCAGAAAGGCAGAAAGGGCAGGGCATGCGGGGAAGATAGCAGGCTGGGCCAAGAGACAGCTCTAGTTGTGGGCATCAGCCTGGTGCCTTGGAGAAGGACAGGCAGGGACCCAGCCATGACTTCTATGCTATGCTTAGGACTTTGAGCCTCATTCTGGTGCCCCAGCTCCTCATGCACATGAACTTGAAGTATGACCAAATAAGGTTACAGTAACAGGACAAGCAATTTTCTCTGTCTGCCTCCACCTGCCGCTATGGGGCTCCAGTCTCAGTGCGCCATGGCTCTCAGAACTCATGGGAGTGTGTCAATGTGCACACATTCTCTACAGAGGTATACAATACTAAGTGCTTTCTAGAGCCCAAGAAGGGACCCAGGACACTGTGGATGGTGCTCAGGCACCTGGACTCCACTGCTAAACCTTATCATGTGACCTCATGGTTTAGTGGCTCTCAGTGCTGTACTCCTATGGAAGTCACTCCATCCTTTTTGTCTCTTGGCCTTCCTACCAGGACTCTCCAGAGGTGCTGGAGGCTGCTGTGGTGGTTTGAATAAAATGTCACCCATAGGCTCACGTGGTTTGAATACTTGGTCCCCAGCTGGTGGCAATTTGGGGAAGCAACCGGGCCTTTGGGAGGTGGAGCCTTGCTGGAGGGGGTGTGTCACTGGGGGCAGAATTTGAGGTATATTAGTCCAGTCCACTGGGTGTTCAAAGCTCACTCTTCCTGCTTCCTGACGGTGTGGACATGTGACTCAGGCTTCCTGCTCAGACATTCCCTGCTGCCATGAAACGTCCCCTGGAGACTGGACACCGAAATAATCCCTGTCCTCCCATGAGCTGCTGTGAACGGTGTTTGTCAGAACAACAAGAAGGTCTAACTCTACAGCCACCCCTTCAGACAAATTGCCCAAGCCCTGCCCCACTACCCTTTCTTCCCTTGGGTTGTGTTCCACCAGAGGCTCCATGGTTCCTCCCAGAATGGTGCCAACAGACCCCAGGGTCCAGAATCCTGAGACCCACGCTACTGTTGGTGACAGGAAGTATCCCAGACAGAAAGTTCAACCAGACAGCTATATCATCCATTATCTTTTCCAAGAAAAGTGTGGAAAGTGAAACAATTCACCCATCCCTCTTAAGCAGGTCAAGCTCTCGGTCATCAAGTGAGCTGTGGCAGCACCTCCACATCAGCCTCCCACCTCTTCACTGACATGTGCTCATGGCTTCTTGACTATGAGCTGGGTATCATTGTCCCCCTCTCACGGATGAACAGACTGAGGCTCAGAGAGATGAGACGACCTGCCCAGGTTGTAGACCTAAGACAATGACTCTAAATCCAAGTTTTCTGGATACAGAAAACTGCTGGCTATGTCCAGCTGTTGACAGCATTTCGAAAGCCATGAGGTGTTACACAAAAGTCAGGCATTAATCATTATTATTACTTCCACCTCCTGGAGCTTCGCTTAAACCCCTAGTGCAGCCAGTGCTTCAGACCTGCTGTACTGAAGGCTGGGCCTTCATGAAGGACCCCCATCAGGAGTGAGACTCCTGGGCCCAGTCTCCAGCTCCCAACATCAGGTGAGTGTGGCTGTCCCGAATCCACGTGTGTGAGCAGACAATGAGGTCCTGCGAGCTGCACACATTGTTCCAAAAGCAACACTTCAGGAGGATATACATGGGACAGCAGGGGATTCTGGGATGAGGCTGCAAGGTGACAGGCCCTAGGGCTGCCCTTTGGTCACCTCAGTGGCTTGAAACCCTTGAAACCCTGGTGATTCTTCAAAGTTTGCTTTTGCCAACATGAATATCTGGTTTGAGATTTGTGGGGAGAGAAGAGGGTGATGCAAAAGAGAGAGTGAGGAAAGCGGGGGAAGGGGTTGAAATCCTTGGACTTTAAATACTCCCCAGGAAATGTTTCAATGCATGAATGACTGAGAAACATATGGATTGAATTTTCCCAAAGAATGCACATGGATTCAAAAATTTAAAGGCAAGGGTGGGGGTTGGGTTCTTGTTTGATGATCGGGTGTTTTTCCCCAAAAGCACATTGTGGGGAATTTTACTGGCAGCCAAACCCTTTAAAGCATCCTAAAATTTTAGCCAGACATAGAGTCATCCAGGTGACCCGTCACCCAACATGGCCGGTTAGCAAGCTGTCTACACAGCACACATCCCTGCTTGCTCCTGCCAGAGGCAAGGAAGAGGCTGCTTGCCTGGGCTCCACACTGTGAGTTGCAGGGTGTTGATTAAATTCAAATGGAGTCCAGTGAGTCTGACATGAACCTCTTCACTGAATCATGGCTTCCTCTCCTGGAAAACGGGGGCAATAGTAACACTCATCTCAGAATTAGTGAGAGAATTAAATGGGTGAGTCCATGTGACATGCTCAGAGCTGTGCCTTGCAAACCTTTAATTACTTGGCACTCAAAAGTCTACTGAGGGGACTGGGAAGATGGCTCAGTGATTTAAGGCCCTTGCTTGCAAAGCCTTCCGGCCTGGTCAGTTCCCAAGCCACCCATGTAAGCTGGATGGAAAAAGTGTTCATAGCAGCCAGAGGCCCTAGTGTGCACGTGTATGCATACACGTGTGTGTGCACTAATAAATAATATTAAAACCAAAAAGTAACCAAACTATCATATATGACCCATGCCACCTAGATGATTCATGCTCAGCTTTAAGAAACGTGCCCCTGTGTCATCCTGAAAATTACATTCAAAGATTGAATGTCATAAGGCCAGGCTACATCTACCCAATTGACATATTGATATATATCAATTTAGTTCTACCTAGATCCGTGCCCCACCCAGTGGCAGAGTTCCCATTAACAAACATACCTTAAGGACGTCCCTTGGGCCAGCTATAAACCTGTCTAAGCAGTTGTCATCTGGACATTTCCACCTCAGCCTCGAGTTAGTGAAGATCATGGTATAGTCTTCGAGCATAGCACCCCACTGACCCTCCGTATGGTGTCACCATTAGTAAAGGAAGTGAGATTACTCCCAAGGTTTCCAATCTGTCCTTGGAATCTCTCTTTCTCCATTTTTAAATTTTGGTTTAACAACTGCCAGTTTCCTGGTAGCTCCTGCCTTCTCCCAGCTTCCTCTCAGAGGACCAGGGAGAGTTTGGCCACGGTCCTTGTAGGTTCTTCCCACACTCTAGGTGTATCTGAACTGGTTTAAGGGTTCAGGATGCTCCCTTCCTTGTGAGAAGGGTGACTTCTTGAAACTTGGATGTGAGTGTCCTTTCCCTGAAGTAGCTCCTCACATCCTTACACATCTATTCTCGCCTATGGAGGGAATTTTGTACAAAACCAGAAGTACCCACTTGGCTTTCTGTTCCTGGCATTGGCTGAATAGATTATAAGTATTTTTAGTGGTGACCGGATTCCCTGAGACAAAAAAAAGAAAAAGAAAGTAGATATCACTCCAAGTGAGAGGAAGCAAGGCAGTGCTGAGGGCGGGGAAGACCTGGAGGGTGACTGTATGGTACCCCTGAGGGCAGGGCAAAGGCCCAGGTGCCTTGTTGGCAACAACTTCCACATTCCACTGAAGCAGAAAAAAAATCCTTCAAGCGACCACTGTGGTTCTGGACAAGGACATCAGTCATAGCTGTAATATTCTGGTGTCTGAGACCTTGAGCGAGTCCCGTAATCTCTGTGCTCCAGTTACCTTCTCTGTCAAACAGGGACACTTGTTGAGAGGGTGAAACAGTTAAACCTTACAATGCTTAGAGCAGTGCCTGGCACGTAGCCTTGGATTGTCTGATGGTGACTGATTGTTCCACAGCCCATGGATTCTGGGGAAAGGAGACAGCTTGGTAATAACTTAAACAGGATTTCCTGCCAAGCTGGCAGGGAACGTGGATTCAGGCCAAAGGCAAGTGGAAGAAAATAAAGAAATGTGACCTTTCTTCCATGCTTGAATGGGGAGGCAAGACTCTCATGTGCTAAGCGATCCCTACACCAAGGTACAGCTGCCTCTTGAAATAGTTTGTTTTGCCCTCTGGACTAGACAGCCTCTGCGAGAGCTCTCACAGCTACTAATGTCTACTCTCTCCCCAAGCACTGAATCTACCTTTATTAGCCCTTTCCCAAACAAAACCAAGGCCTCCCAAAGATGTCCACAATGAGTCCCCAGAATCTGTGAATAAACCGTGGCAAAGAAAATGAAATGATTGAGGGTGTGAGGCTGCCTGGACCATGGGGTCTTATGGGGAACTATTCACATGGTGCCAAGGGACCTTCAGGGCAGAAGAGGGAGGACCAGAGAGAGGCAGCAATAGAAAGACATGCTGTCACTGTGCTCCCCTTGAAGATGGGGGAAAGGCCACTGGCTGAGGAATGTGGGCAGCCTCCAGAAACGTTGTTAAAGGCCAGCAGACAGGTTGTCCCCCAGAGTGTCCCCAGGAACAAGCCCTGTCAACCTTGGTCTTGACTTTTGGCCCAGTGAGACAACCCATGTTACACTTCTCATCTCTAACGCTGTAAGAGACGCTGTAACACCTGCATTGGTTTAAGCCTCTAAGTCAGTGGTAATTTGTTAGAGCAATAAAACAAAATATACTAACAATGCCAATAAACAAAAGCACTTGTTTAGGGGAAGCTCAGCTTTAGCATTCTCAGCGCTGCTCTGAAAGCGCTCTTGTCCTTTCTTCCCCAGACATCCTCGTCTCCCTGTCCCTCTCCCTGGCCAGCCAGTGTCCTTTTGCTTTAAGCTTTGTCCTTCAGACTTCCCTCCTCTTTGTCTCGGCCAGCACTCCTTGAGGACTCCCAGAGGACTCCCTGCCTGCCCCTCTTGTATCACGTGTCTATCCATAGCCCTGGGGGGTCCCACATGCCTTTCCCTGGACTTTCAAACGTCCTTCCAAAAGCTAGGTGCATGTGGTTGTCTAGTTGTGACCCGGTGCCAGGTGCTGAGGACACCTCATAATCCACTGAATAGAGCCATATGAAATTGCCCTTTTAGAGCTGAAAAAAAAAAATCAAGAATCAATTGATCATAACTATAAACTTAAGAAATATAAGAAGTAGAAAGGAGAAGGGGATGTCGTGGTGGAGGGGCAACAAGAAAACAGAATCAGCAAAACACTGTGGAGAAAATGAGAGGAAGCGGTGGTGGGGTACAGTGGGGTGCCACTTTAGGTCAGGAGCATCACATTCAAAAGCTTGGCCTGCACTCCTGGAAGGCTGGGGGTCCTGGAAAGGGCTCAGCCTGCTCCTTCTGGAGGCAGGCTGCAGGAGGAGGCTAGTTAGAGGGCGTCTTGTGACAGCCTAGAGGAAGAGCAGGGCTCAGTATGGCAGCTGGCCTACGTCCATGCTCCTAATGCTCCACCTCTGAGTGCCCTTCCCTTAAACCTGGGCTGGCCTTCTTTGACCGACCAGATGTGGGTGGAAAGTGATGCTTTGACAGTCCTCAGTCCAGGCGTAGGAAGACCTGGCAGCTTCTGCTGTGCCTGGTGGAGCCCTGAACCACCATGGAAGAAGCCTGGCTGCCTTGCTGGACAGCCCACACGTCCATCAAGACCCAAAACACCTTCATTACTCACGTTAGCAGCCCCCCCCCCAGCTCCTAAAAACCCTACCCGGCTTTCTGTCTGTGTATTTACCTAGTGTGGGTAATCCACAGCAGGGGAACCAGTCCATATGGGACTTCTTGCTCCTGACTTCTGCACTAGCTGTTCATCCATCTCGTGCTTCCTTCTTGTGGCTCAGTAATGCCCCATTGTATAGATCTAGCTTATTTCTACCTTTTGGCTATTGTGAACAGTGCTTCTTTGGACATTGGGAGAAGTTTTTGTTAGAATACTGGGGGGGGG
>PVHP010015555.1:0-37286 GCA_004024765.1 Zapus hudsonius
CCAGGTGGCATAGGTCCTCCCACACTTGGCCCTGTCTGTGATTCACCATTGGTTGGCATAGTCTCATGTGGAGGATGGCCATAATCCACAGACATACCAATTTCCAATTTGCTTTTATTCCAGAAGTTAGCCTTTTCTACTAAGTGTAGGTAGGTAGCCTTTGTGGTAGGCAAGCTCTTGGTCACTCAGATAAGCCCAGAACCTTGAGGATGTAGAAAGCAGGGTGAATGAGGCAGCAGGGCTTGGGGACCACCAGGAACCTCTCGTGGGCTCTGTTGGGAGCCTCAGCTCGGAAGTGGGTTTATTGCTCTGCAAAGTCACATGGGCCTTACAGAGCAGATGGGTCCATTCGGCCAAGGATGACTTAACTCTGAGGAGGGACATGGTACATCAGGCTCAGGATTCAGTTGAATGTTATCTTTAACTTGATGGTTACTGAGATTAAGTATCGGTTTCCTCTCTGTTTATAAGGGAGGGTGTTCAGATGTCAAGAGCCTGGTGGGTCCAGTTTTATACTGTGTGCCGTTAATGGGTTCAGCTGTTGGGACTGAATCAGCCAGTCTAGTCTTCCGTGAGCTAACTGTTAACTAGTGATTGTGGCGGGATGACACTCGGCTCAGCATTTGGTCAAAAATTATTGATCCTATGGGTGTGGGATAGAACAAGGAGAAGCCTGCCCTGACCCATGCTGTCTTCCACATGCTTGCTTTCTTTCAGGTTCTTAACAATGAATGAATGAAGTCACTAGCCTGGGCTGGTGTTGACACCTGATTTGATTGTTCTGACACCCACTTATCCACATATGGGCCCAGGGACCTCTCATAGGACCTTTGCAGGCAGCCACAAGCATTCTGGCATATAACCTTGTTTATCCAGAAGTCATGGTCTTGCCCCTCTGCAAAACTACCTTGCTTTCCAAGAAGGTTATTTCTATAACTGTGTTTCCAGGAAAATTCTTGCTTTCCCCACCCCTCCAAAGCCAACCTTTTCAACCCACAAAGACTGAAGTTCTAAATTCTGCCATCATCTATAATCTTGGTATTACTCTTGGCACTGCTAGGTCCCTTTGATCCTCATTACTGTAATGGAAATTAGAGTCATGCCTCTGAAATGGAGTAGCTTGTATTTAGGGTCTGAATTTTCCTGTGAAGAACAGAGGGTCTTTTGGACCTTCTTCTTCCCCTTCTCCCCTTGCAGGATCCTGAGAGTCTGCAGTTTTAAAGCTATTGACATGGGCAAATTTGCCTGACTGTAGTCAAAACAGAAGCCCCTGGGTGATACCCAGATGGTCTCAGTGTCAGTGAGACCCACCATGGGGTTCTACTTGACTGATGACTTTTTCTTTCTTTCTTTCTTTTTTTTTTTTTTTTGCTTCCATCCAGGGCCGGCAGGGCCTGGGCTCCATTTTTGTGTGGGCATCCGGGAACGGTGGGAGAGAGGGGGATCACTGCTCCTGTGATGGCTACACCAACAGCATCTACACCATCTCTGTGAGCAGCACCACTGAGAATGGCCACAAGCCCTGGTACCTGGAGGAATGCGCCTCAACCCTGGCTACCACCTACAGCAGCGGGGCCTTCTACGAGAGGAAGATCGTAAGTTCTCTCGGCAAGTGGAGGACCTCTTTGTCCCAAAAGATGAGTTCGGTGGAATCCAGACTGTACTAGGTCTCCATGAACCAGCTGGGGTCAACCCCAGAACCTTGGCAGCCTGCCTCGGATCCTGCTTTTGCTCATCTTTGCCCAGAAACACTATTTAAAACCCTCTCTGGCTTTAGAGATCTAAAAATATCATTTAAGAATGGGGTTCTCATCATGTCCCCTTTTTAGCTCTCCGAAATTTTGTGGTCACATCACAGAGTCCGTTTGACCAGTCCTGTCCTGATGTGGAAAATAGAGAAAGTCTTGATTTTATACTGAAACATTCTGGAAACCCAAGCATTCTGCTAGACTCCTCTTCTACCAAAGGATGTATGTATCCTGCACAATTTGAAGTGGAGTCCTGGCTTTTGTCTGTCTACTCCCTCCAGAGAACATACATGTGATTTTTCTCTTACTCTTTTCTTTGTGGTGCTAGGGACCAAATCCACTCTAGGTAAGAGGTCTACCACTGAGCCATATTCCCATCCTCGATGTATCTTTCAAACAGTAGCTGGTTAAGCATATGGGTAGAATTTACACTTCTTCTTTCCCTACATACTTTCCTACAAGAAAAACAAAAAAAAGAGGGAAGGAAGGGAAGGTTTCTAGTCTAAATTAACACAAAATTGAAATGCATAGTCATTAAGTTAATTTGTAGACATTTTTAAAATAGACAGTGGAGCTGGCCAGACATAGTTTAATTTTAAAGCTTACTCTAGTGTCTTTTCATTTCCCCTGCTGCTTTGCCACATCTTTATAAGTTATTTGCAAATTTATTTTTACGTTTTTCTGAGGGAGCATACAGGCTTCCTGTTCTCTGCTTTCTGCACACCTGCAAATGGTCAGCCACCATCATTCCACCGCCCACCTGGCTATGGCCCAGGTTCGCTCACAAAGGTGTTAATGTAAGACATTTCTTTCCTTCCTTCTGGAATACTTAGCCCTGGGATGGGCAGTGGAGACTTTGAATGATGTCCCATTCATTTACGCATTTGCCTCATTTGAGCACAGACTGTCTTGAAGCTTATTAAACAGAGGCTTGGCTGAAACCAGAAGAAGGCCTACTGGCCAAGTTGGGTGCAAGCTGAGGCTTGAGTTATTGGGCCCAGACTGGGTGGCAAGATGGGAGGATGGTGGCACTCAGCTCTGGAAGCAGGGCCTGTGGCTTTATTTGATCACTTAATCATGCCAATGCTTGCGTGGACATACAACTTAGCTACAAGATGCCTTTAATTCCCCTTTAAAAAACATTCCCTCCTCTGAGCAATAATATATGGGTAAGAAATAGTTAGGAAAAGAGGAAAGAGAAAATAGAGTATGTGGTTGCTGCCCTTGAACTTCAACTCTGACAGTATGGATGGCACTTTTTGTCTGCTTACTAGAGCCTGGCTTTTGCTTTGAGGCCCCTCGGGGTCTTGCAAGGGGTTGAACAAGCTCTCTAGACAGTCGGTGCATCACAGTCTTGAGTTCAGGGAAGTTTCTGATGCGTCAGAGCTTGGTCCCTCAGGTGCTCCATCTTCCAGGTCCAGTGAATGCACCCTCTAGAGTGAGTGAGGCCCCGTGATCAAAGAAATAAACCTACACACGCATGTATGTTCAGAAGCTGAGGAGGGTCTGTTCATTCTCTGGACATAACTCAGGAGGGGACTGCTTGCCTTGGTTCAGCCATTCCTTCCTGGGAGAGGTCCCTCGGCTCATTTCCAAAGCCCTGGTCTCTGAAACTGGAGAGCCAGCCTTGAGCCTCACAATCTCAGTAGTTCAGCCCCTGCCACAACCCCCCTCCACATTTACCAAGCATAAGTACTGAAGCCACAGTAGGGCATATCACTGTGTCATTTGCCTATGAAGAGTCTGGAGACTAAGAAGGTACATCCTCGGCCTGCCCTCCCCATATTTAAGTACCTTAACCCTGGTGAATGGGCTGGGAGAAAGCTGGTTTCTGATAAAGTCCCTGTAGAATTCTCTCATGTTCACATGGCACCGGTGAGATCCTCCAACCCTGGAGAATTATCAGACCAGCTGAAACATGACCAGCAAAACATGGAAGGATCCAGATTATTATCACTGGAGAAATTTATCCTCGAGGATTCTACAAAGTGGCCATTCTAGCCTTGCAGTGAGTAGGTAGGTGGGTAAATTAGTTTCCTCTTGCTGACATAACAAGTTATCACAAATTTAGCAGCTTCAAACAACACAAACTCACTTGTCCCCATCTTGTAGGTAAAAGGTCCAGCAGCCTCAGCTGGCTATCTACTCCGAGTTGCACAGGATGAAGTCAGGGTGTCTGTAGAGCCTCTTCCTTTCTGGTAGCTCTAGGGGAGAATCCTTTCCTTGCTCAATCAGGCCACAGGCCAAACTCAGTTCCTTACTGTTAGGGGACGGAGGTCTGTTTTTCTTATAGGCTGTAGGCTGAAGGGCATTCTCTTTTCCAGAGGCCCAGCCCACCCCTGGCTTATGCCTGCCCAGTGCACCTTCAAAGCCAGCCATGACAGGCCGTGCTGCCTTCCTCTTCCACTTTTAAGATCCTTCTGACAAAGTCAGGCCCACCTGGAAAATTCAGGATAATCTCTCTGATTAAAAGTTAAAACAAGGGCTGGAGAAATGGCTCAGCGTTTAAGGCACCTGCCTCTAATGCCAAAGGCCCCGGGTTCAATTCCCCAGTACCTACATAAGCCAGACCCACAAGGTGGTGGCCCTGGTGTTCTCTCTCTCTCTCTCTCTCTCTCTCTCTCTCTCTCTCTCTCTCTCTCTCTCTCTCTCTCTCTCTCTCTGTGTGTGTGTGTGTGTGTGTGTGTGTGTGTGTGTGTGTGTATCTCTGCTTGAAAATGAATAAATAAAATATATATATATATTTTAAAGTTAAAACAAAAGTTTCATAAAATGTGAGAAAAGAAAGTTAGCAACTGCAGTGTGCATGAATTAACACCAGAGGCAAAAGTCCCAGAGCTGGGAGCCTGCCCAGCCCAGCTGATCCCCTGGACTCCGCTCCCTGTTTCCTCCCAGGGGACTTATGTGGCAGGCTGAGCAGCAGTGAGGTTCTGAGTCACTGTTCCACTCCGCTGGAGGCTGTACCTCAGGTGAGGCCAGGTGGAGCCCCAGCTGGCAGAGCCAGCTTCACCTTCCCAAAAAGCGGAGCAGCATCTCCTGCTCAGCAGACCTTACGAAGTCAAGTCCTTTCCTGGTTTACCTGCTCCATAAGCAGAGCTTTCAGTTTTCTGGGATCAACTCCTGGGTGGAGGCCCCAATCTGAAAACTTGAAGCTAAAGGTAGAAATCCTCTCTGGGCTTCTCATGAGCTGGTTTCCAGGGCCCTGAAGCCCCAGGTCACTAAGCTGGGCTTGTGCAAACAGGGTCAGGCCTTTGGGGCCTCAGTGGCAGGAGTACAGCCAGGGGAATTCAAGGAGGCATTTTCTCTTGCCTTACCTGCCCATCTGCATACACGTCTGTGGGATTCTGAAACAAGCTGAGCCCTTCTCAGGCTCTCTGTCTGGCCGCTTGTCTTTCCTCAGCCTCATCACCCTGCTCTCTCCTTGAGATCAGCCTGTTCCTTCTGCAGGTCTGCATTTTGCACCAGAGTGCCAGACACTGCGTTTGTCTCCCTCCTTTTCTGCCATTGGCTCATGTTCTGCTGGTGCAACGTGTAGAGGGGCCTTGAGTTCCTTAGAGTGAACCAGCCTTTCTGCCATCCCTGCCTCACACACCTCCCTCTTGTCCAGGTGACCACAGATCTGCGTCAACGCTGCACCGACGGCCACACGGGGACCTCTGTCTCAGCCCCCATGGTGGCGGGCATCATTGCCTTGGCTCTAGAAGCAAAGTAAGTTTCACTTAACTTCTTTCCCTAAAAAGTGATTATGTGCCCATGAAACACACCTAACTTGAAATGTTCCATTTAAGCATGTTGAAGTGTGAAGGTCAGACAGGTCAGCCTGTGAGGTATGTTCCTCCCCATTGCTGTGCAGCCACCATTAGCCTGTCTCCAGAGCTCTGTCATCTTCCCAAGCGGGAACCATCCTGCACTGGCTTGCGTGTGGAATGACATACAAAGTGGCTTACACAGCAAAATGTATGTCCTCAAAATTCATACATGGAAATGGTGGCAAAGTTGGTACCATCTTGGCTTATGTAAGGCCACCTTTGCCATGTGTCTCCATGCGGCCTTTCTCTGTGAGTATCTGTGTCCAGACTGCTTTTCTTCGTGACACTAGGGCCCATGATGTTTTATTAAAGTCCTAATTCGAAATACAGTCATGTTCTGAGGAGAAGGGGCTTAGGACTTCAGGCTGTTCCACAATCCAGCTCATAACTCCTCCATTCCCTCTTGCTTAGCCCCTGACGCCAATCTCTGAATTGACTACTCTACATACCCCATAGAAGGGAACTCAGGTCGTGCACATTGAGCGTCCCTAACCCATAAAGCTCCAAAATCTGAAACTTTTGAATGCTGACATTTTGCTCAAAACGTTTCAAATTTTGGAGGACTTTGGATTTTCAAATTAGGGATGTTCAACCCATGAACTCTATACAAATGCTCCAAAATTCAAAATCCAAGCATTTTGGTTAAGGGTTGTCTGTCCCCTAGTTTTGTGGTTTATTTCACTGGCATAATGGCTTCAAGGTTCATCTATGTTGTGGCCTGTGTGTGTATTACCTTGCTTTTTTAGGCCATCATCGTGAGTGCAAAGTGCTTTCTTCTTTTCATAAAACCCACCGTCTTGAACCCCAGGGCTGGGTGGGCCAGGACCCTCCGCTTGGTTCTCGCTCTAGGCTGGCATACCTCCTGTTTACTTCTTCTGTGAGTTCATTAATTGACAGTATATGTTGATGCTTTATTAGCCCTATAAAAGCCCTAGAGTTATTAATGTGTGAATGCACAAGGAAAAAGAGTTAACTACCTTTATTAGTTACTTTGCTCATTGCTGTGGCAGAATAATTGATCGAAGCAACTGAAGGGGGAGGAGGGTTATTTGGTCGCTCGTGGAAGGGAAGAAATACAGTGAGTGTATCCTGGTGGAAAAGGGTTGGAAGCTGGAGCTCAGGGTCTGTGGTGATAGAAGCTTGTGGCGTAGCTTATTGTGTAAGCAGGTCAGGAAACAAAGAGCTGAGACCAGAAGCAAGCCTTGGTTTGAACTGTTAAGGCCTCGCCCAGTGGCCTCCTTCCTCCTACTAGGCCCCACCCCTGAATGTTCCACAGCTTCCATGATCAACACCACAGACCTCGGACCAAGTGTTCAAACACATGTGCTTGGAGAGAACATTCCATATCCAAACCATAACACTGTGACACATGCACTTATGGAGTCAAAAACAAATTGTAGTTTAGATATCAAAACTGTCAAAGAACAGCCTAGACATTTGCAGTAGTCATTTGTTGACGATGGGTTCTTAAATGATTCAGAAAGAAAGGGCTGTGTAAATCCTTGTAATTATACTTGCATGTTGAGTTCCAGGGAGCTAAAAGGCATAGCTCTCAAATGCTACCAACTTAACAAAGAAACAGCTAAATATTTTCAATTTCCAGGCAAAAATGTTAGCTTCTGTGTCCTGAGGCACTTTTTAAAAATTCTAAATAATTAGTTACTTGTGTGGAAAGTTGCACTCACATGCTTAGCAATTCATCACTCTATTTTCCTCCATTTCTCGTTGGAAACATGCAAGGAATTTTGTTCGTCAGAGCTAAATAAAAACAATCCCTGCTTCATGTCAAGTGTCCCATTAAACTTGCCGGTGGACCCATGAACACTTAAGACCAGTCATCTTCATTTTTTAAAATCTCCTCCTCAGAAATCAGCAGGTGCAAACCTCATTTAAAATAGCAATTACTTAGAGCTTTCTACAGTGTTTGAATTGGTCAAGGAAGGAGCAGATGGTGTCCGGGAACCCAGGTCTGCGTGTAAGAAGCTTTTATACTGGATAGGTTCCAACCTCGGCTCCTCTGTGTTCACTGTCATTCAGTAGGAACCAGGGCGAAGCAGAGGCTCCTGGAGGAGACACTCCTTCAGGGATGGGAAATAGGAATGAAGATAGACACTGTAAGAATTGTTTCTTGGTCTACACCAGTCTTAGAACTTCTCATTCATCCCTTTCCATTGAGTAACATTTAGTCCCATGGTAAAATATTTGCCTTAGTGTGGGTGAGGCTCTGAGTTCTTCATGCTCACTATAAGAACCTGAGGAACTGCCCAGGCCATCAAGAGTATCCATCTCCAATGCCACCAAGTGTCTGGAAGATCTCATCTCACAAAAGCAGTATGTGCCCTTCCGGTGTTAATAATAGTTGCGTTGGTAGGTATGACCAGGCCAAATAGTGAACTGGTCACAAGGTTAGTAGCCCAAGAGAGTGCTGAGTGCACATTCTTAACAATGTGGAGAATAGTGCTGAACTTAGAGCCTTAGCTGCAGATGAAAGTACCCACAATGCCCTGCTTCACTCACAAAGCTCAGGGTCACATCAGCCCATCCCTGAGCTTGCCTGCCACATGGAGGTGATTCTCACTTGAAAGGGAGCAAACTGTCCCTAAGCCAGAAGAGGAGGTTGCACAGAAGGAAAAGATATTCCAGAAGAACTAAAGAACCAAAACCTTATGGCAATGGAAAAAATCCAGCATAAAATAAATGCAAATAAAAGGATAAAGGGAAAAAATGGTTTCTGACTTCTCTGTTTCTGGCCACAGCCTGTGCTCTCGGTTCTGAAGTTCATGCATCCTGGGGCCTCAGTGCTGTGCATCCAGAATGACTGGTTTCAGCATCCTTGTATCAGCCCCAGGAACATGTGGGAATAGTTTGCCTTGTTATGCAGCTGTATCTGAACTTCAGAGCCTGAGACAGAGCAACCAGGGCATATGGCCTGGCACCAATCTCCTCAAGCTCTCAGAATCTTCCTCCAGCCCAGGGTGGACCTATGGGGTGGAGGGCAGAGGCCTGCAAACTGAACATATGTGACACATTAGCCAGCCAGTGACCAGCAGGCACAGCAACAAGACACATATGAGAAACCAAGAGAGATCAGAGCTATAGCCTGGAAAGTGTGAGCCGAAGGGAGGAGTGTGCCCAAGACTCACACCAGCTGAGCTCCTCATAGGAAGATCATCCTCACTTCTGGGTACATAGCCTGGAAAGAGATTTAGACACCCTAGTTTATGACAGCATTGTTCATAGCCACTGAAATGTGAAGTAACCCACATATCTATGAAGGATGACTCAGTAAGCAAAATGTGCTCTTTGTATAGACAGTGGAATATCAGCCTCAAAAAGGGAGGAAACTCTGACAATGTTATAAGAGAAATGGGCCTTGAAGACATCATCCTAAGTGAAATAAGATAACTACTATATTATTGCACAAATATAGGTAAAGGGGTCAAATTCATAAGACCAGAAAGTAAAGGAGCAGTTACCAGGGGCTAGAGAAGTGGGAATGAGGGTTAATGTTTAATGAGTGCAGAAATTCAGTTTCGGAAGATGAAAAAATTCTGCAGATGGATGGTAATGTCAGAGGCACAACAGTGTGAATGCACTTCATGGCACTGAGTTGTATACTTTAAAATGATGAAAATGGAAATGGTGAATTTCACATTATGGGTTTTAAAACACACATACACAGTGGGCATTCGAAATATGGTTGTGCTGTTGTGGGCCCAGTCAGGCACTGTCCTGAGGAGGGTGGCCAGGGCCATGTTGGCTTCCTGTGCACACAGCCCTTCTTTTTTTTAATTTTTCAAAATATTTTATTTATTTGCAAGCACAGAGGGAGACAGAGAATGGCCATGCCAGGGCCTCCAGCCACTGCAAACAAATTCCAGATGCATGCACCACTTTGTGCATCTGGCTTTATGTGGGTACTGGGGAATCAAACCTGGGTCATGAGGCTTTGCAGGCAAGTGCCTTAACCACTGAGCCCTCTCTCCAGCCCCACACAGCCCTTCTTGGGAGCAGCTGCCTCTCCAGGCAGCACATGGATCATATAGTCATGGGTCAGATCTGCTTTGGGAGCATTCTTGTCACAGGTGTACATCTGTAGCAAACAGACATGTGCATGGCTTAAACTCCAGGGACTGTCCTGATCATTTCCATTTTCAAGCCCTGAAAGATACTGTAGAAAGAATTTTTGAAGGAAAAATTAGTGAGTTAAATACCTTAAAAGGACATAGTAGATGCTCATTTGTTCTGGCTAGTTTTCTCATGAGTGAAAAGGTCATTTAGATATGTGTCAAGTCAAATTTTGGTTGAATTATGAGTGGAACCATGAACCTATACTGCCAGCTTTTCACTCAGCAGTAAGTTTTACATAGCAAATATATATTTTGGTGAGTCAGATGTAGCTGTTGCATGTACTATATTTGAAGCAGTCTTGCAGAAGGCTTATGAATTCAAATATCCAGATTCCACAACAATTAATGCTGAACAGAAGAAAGGATGGTGATCTTAGTTTATACTTCTCTCAGCTCAGAGATAGGATGAAAAATACTGCTTTCATCAAATCCAAGAATATAAAATTCATCTTTTCACACAACCCAGAAACCAGAAGTACTGCTAATACTATAGCATTTCTATGTTTCTTGGAATTTTTATAATTATTAATGAGCTCTTTTAGACTAAGAGACTTGGAAATGACAATGAGAATATTCAAAAAAATATTTAGCACCCCAGGCCAGGTCACATGGTCCTGGCTGTGGACAGAGTGGGGTTAGAAGAGGAGGCAGAGGGTCAGATAGACCCTGATTTCAGAGGTGTTTAAAAGACAAGCAAATGTATCTTTGAATCCAAGAAATATGGTGTGTGATTTCCATTGGCAGTCATGTAATCTGTGAATAACATGTTTCTATTTTGCACCAAAAGAGGTATTATAAATTTAGAATTCCTACAATCTGTAGCCGGTGGGTCTTCATTATTCATGATAGTAAAAAAAAAAAAAATGCCTCAGATACTTGATAAACATTTACCAGAACATTGAAAGTTTTCATTTCTCCACTTCCAAAGTGTCCTACTGTAGACTAGGACTCACGTGAGGCTTGCCATCTAGATTAGGTCTGTCATGCTTGTAGATTTTAGGTCCCTTGAAGTCTTTTAGTTTGGGATTCAGTTGCTGGAAACTGTTCTTTACAAAGAGGTTGTGGTGTTAGCCCTTGCAGAAGAATGCAGTTTGAAGCTCAGGCTGGATCCTAGGACCTCTCTGAAGGCCTGCATGGCCAGTGTCAAAGGCCTGTGTGGGCTTCAGCCAACTGTATGGTGTTGTTGCAGCAACCAGTTAACCTGGAGGGACGTCCAGCACTTGCTAGTGAAGACATCCCGGCCGGCCCACCTGAAGGCGAATGATTGGAAAGTCAACGGCGCTGGGCATAAAGGTGCGGAGGCTCCTGGTGGGCTGGGGCAGGCCCTCTGTGTTTGAGGTTTGACTGAGAGTCTGTCAGAAAGAAAAGGACTAAGGAAGGAAGGGAGGGAGGGAGGGAAAAGGGGTTGATGGGGATGTAACCCAGTGGAACAATGTTTGCCTAGCATGTGTGTGAAAGGCCCTGGGTTTGATCCTACACACACACACACACACACACACACACACACACACACACACACACACACACACACCAGCTAGCATTCTTTGCCTTTAGCAGTTCTGTCATTTCGGAACTCGTCCTCAGTATCCCCATCTGCACAGTTAGGTCATTGAGATAATTATGTAACTTACTTTCTAACTATAACACTTGCCACTGAACAACCCCAATGTAATGTAAGTAAGTAATGACACACAGGGCCTCCACTCCCAGTGTCATAAAGACCCTAGTACCTTGAAATCAATCCATGGTCACGGCTGGATTAGCCCAGATATGTGGGGGCTCTAGGAGCAGGAAATAATAGGAGATACTTGAATAAGATTTCAGTTGGGCATGGCGTATTAGGGAGAACTCTCTTGACTCCAAGCCTGATAATGCTATCTGTAGATATAGATGGAGCATTGTTATGGTGAGAGCTCTGGGACATTCCTTGGAATAAGGAGGCCATTGCCCAGGGCTCTTAGGTGCTTGTTTGCAGGAATGGTGGTGGTGTGGCACACTGTAACAAGAGCTGCCCTACATTGCAGTTCTGGTCTAATTAAATAGGAAAATAGATCATATCTGTTTCCCAGCCTTGCCTCTGAAATTAAACTTGGAAACTCTTCTCCCTTGGCCAAGTTAAACACTTAATCAGGCCAGATCCACAAGCACTCCTGACTATGCGCTGCGTGCCCTGTGCACTCTGGGAACCAGCAGTGAAAGAAAAGGATTTTTCAAAACAGGCCCAGCTGGCCTTGTTTTATTGTATAACATAGTCATGTGACTCTGTGTGTGTGTGTGTGTGTGTGTGTGTGTGTGTGTGTGTGTGTGTGTGTGTGTGTGTGTTCCTGCGTGCTCTGTGGCTCCAACCCAGGGCATCATCCAGGCTAGGCAAGCACCTAGCATCGAGCGACACCCAGGCTTTGAGGCCTCTGATATTTTTTTTCTCTTGTCTACTTGAAGATTCAGGGGGCACACATGCTAACAGGTCCTTCTAATGTAAAGAAACTTCACATTGCTCCCCCCCTCAAAAGACAAAATTTTGGGTCCTATTCCTCCTACTCTGTTCCAAAATGGGATACATGTCCTGGGCCACCTTCCTAAGTGATTCAGAAGTTAATGCAGCTCTTAAAGGGACCCACTGTGTCCTGGGCCTTGGGACCCTTGGGTGGCAGCCGCTTTGTGCTCTTTGAGTATGGCCTCACTTGCTCTGAGGTGAGGCAGGAGAGCCAGCGCTGAAGGCCCTGTCTTTTCAGTTAGCCATCTCTATGGATTCGGCTTGGTGGATGCGGAAGCTCTGGTCCTGGAGGCGAGGAAGTGGACAGCGGTACCATCCCAGCACATGTGTGTGGCCACCACAGACAAGAGGCCCAGGTAAGGCTCAGCTCTGGAACCAGTTACTTCTTCGACACATGAGACCTGACTGTGCTCTAGGGTAGATGGAAGAGGGTATTTAAACATGCATTCGTGTGCACATAGACGGGAACACACATGTGCGTGTGTAGTCTGCACCTTCTCTTAATGAATGGTGCAGGTTGGAGAAGAGGCCCTTCTGGACTTGTAACTGGGAGGCCTCGTCCCCCTTTGTAGCTAATTAAACCATGACGGGGAGCATGTTCCTCAGCCAGAATCCCTTGGCCTAGTATTGGAAATTGTCATCCATAAAGTTTAGCATAGCCCACCAGCCCAGGGACCTGACTTGCCCTTGGGGACTATATGAGGAGCAGCCATGAAGATCCTTTCTGACCTTCCCACTAGAGGTTGGCGCCATAGCTCCAGTCTGTCCTCCACCCTACAGCCCACAGCATTAATAAGAACAGCAGGTCTGCCCCTTCTCGTTGCATGCTGGGGTGCATAGCAGCTCTGTGTTGATTTTTATCAGGCTTCATAAACCTTCTGAGGTGTAAGTACTGGAATGTTTTAACAAGCCTCAAGCAGTAGGCTACAGGACCCTGACTTCATCTTTCTTCTCTGTGTTGCCTTTTGGAGGAAGTTTTTTCAAACCAGTTACATGTGTTTGTTGAGATTTTTCTTTTAACAAAACAAAAAAAGTTAGCTGTAATACAAATCAGATGAGAACCTAACTCCATCCAAAAATCAAATTAGCCTCATTCTGCTATTGCAACTGCTTTCTAAGAAAGTGAGCACAGTGCTTTGTTACCTCTGGGAAATATGTACTTGAATAAGGTTTGATGAAGTGATTAGAAGGGTTGCAATGCATTACTGGAGGTGTGGTTTCGTGGTAGAACGGCTACCTAGCATGTGTAAGGCTCTGGGTTCTATCCCCAGACCTGGAAACAAATGCGGAGCCGGGGAGTACATTGTTTTATCAACACGTATCAATCATTCTCTTTGAGATTATCTCCTGCTTGGATCTGCCCACCTCTTATCCTAGGCTCTTTTTGCCATGAAATGTTCAGAGAAGCGTTTCTTGTTCGTGCCTTGCAAACTGTAGGAGTTCAGAAACTATTTGCTGAATAACTAGCTATTGATAGGTCACTCAAAAAGCAGCATTTCTACCCTATGGCTAATTGCATGGAGTCACAACTGGGCCGTCATCATTTTAAGATCAGATAGATCTGCTGGCCAGGCTAGTCTCACTGTTGGCTTCTTCTAGCCTCCTTTCCTCTGGGGAGTGTTAGACTGCCAAAAGTGAAAGCACTTGAGAGATGCTGTGAGGCCAGAGAGGCCTTTTGTGTGCTCTGGCTTTGTCTGCTGGGAAATGCCTGCAACGCAGACAGCGAGAGGCCAGGTAAGGCCCACGGGCTCCTGTTCTGGCTCCTGAGCCACAGGGCTGCCCACTTCTTCTCTTACTCCCGCCCCATCAGGGCAGCTCCTGAATGAAGCATTCTTCTCCTGCCATCGATGTAAGATGGTAGAGTGGTGCCTAGGTGGCGAATAGTTGTTTTTATTTTTATTTTATTTTGTTTTTTAAGTGAAAGCACACAAAGTCTAGACAGCATAACATTGAGGTTATCGCCACAACATACAGTATGACATTGTTCTGTCCTTTGAGGAAAATAAGGACTCTACAAATTCCAAGAGAAGGCAAGAATCAGACTTCTGTTTCTAAAAGAAAATCATCCTTCCCTTTTGCCATTTTAGACTCAGCCAGCCTCCTGTCTCAGACCCCCTTGCCTGACCCCACCATTAGATTATTCCTAAGGGTACAGGGGGAGAGGGAGGAGGAGGGAAAGAGAGAGGAAGAGAGGGGGAGAGAGAGAGGGAGAGCGAGAGAGGGGGGAGAGAGAGAGAGGGAGGGAGAGAGAGAGAGAGATCACCATAGAAGAGCCAGGTGTCTCCTCTTCCAGAGGGCCTCGTCTTGATTCTGCTGCTGTCAGGCCTGGCTATGAGCAGGTGGTCTTTTGTATCAGAGCTGTTTATCCCTGGTCCCTCAATTGCCCTCTTGCTCTCACCTGGATCTCATGTGGCATTCTCCCAGCTGGGATCACCTGGCTTAAAATGAATAGCAGGTGGAGAGATGGTTCAGCAGTAAAAGGAACTTGTTTGCAAGCCTGCTAGCTTGGGTTTGATTCCCCAGCACCCATGTAAAGCCAGACACAAAGTGGTACATGCATTTGTAATTCCAATGTACCTCTGGCTGTGGGAGGTGGAGCCAGGAGAATCAGAAAGCTCGTGGGCCAGCTCCTGAGACTGGTGAATCCTGCTGGTGTAAGAAAAGGAGACAGCAAACACCCTAAGGTTGTCCTCAGACCTCCACACACCATCCTGCGCAGGGGCCCAAGGGTAATGCTGTTTGAATAGCGTTAGCAAACACTAATGGAAAAACAACTTTAGTGGAAGGCAGGTACATTTTGCCAGTGAAGGAGAGGGCCTTGTTAAGAGTCCTCCAAGAGCCAGGAAAAAGATGCAGGTGGTGCCTGGATCTCCTCTGTGACAGGCACACACATGCAGATCAAAGGTATCCTTACCTGCTCTTGGGTGCAAGTAGTTTTAATCTGTTTACTTGGATTAAAGGTTGATAAATAGAATCATAACCAGTGACTTCTGCCTTTGCAAAATTATTTTTGATTCTGTATGTTTTAAGAAGAGAAGGGTAAAGTGAATACTTATTTAGCTTTTGTTCAAGTAAAAAAGAAAATCAAGCTTTCCTTTCAATGAAAAAGGCTCAGCTTTTAAAACCTTATTTGACTGGATTTTTTTCTAACCAGTACTTCCCTGCTTTAAAAAAAAAATCCAGGCTACTGTGAAACAGTTGATGATACCTGTGAGTCCCAATGACAATTAACACACAAGAGCCATTTAGCCAACACAGAGCAATAGGACACACCTATGGGTCTTATGTGTTTGATATTTTACTTTTTTAAATATTTTATTTATTCATTTTCAAGCAGAGAGAGAGAGAGGAGAGAGAGAGAGAGAACACACCAGGGCCACCACCTTGTGGGTCTGGCTTATGTGGGTCCTGGGGAACTGAACCCGGAGCCTTAGGCACTGGAGGCAAGTGCCTTAACTGCTGAGCCATCTCTCCAGCCCTGTGTTTGATATTTTAGAAGAATTTCCAATCAGAATTTAGTTTAATTTGGCCTTTTATTTACAGACTCTTTCTCTCTCTCCCTCTCCCTCTCTCTCTCTCTCTCTCTCTCTCTCTCTCTCTCTCTCTCTCTCTCTCTCCCTCTTTCCCTTCTTCTCTCCCTCCCTTGAATATCAAGGATTACCTATACAGCAGATCATCTCTAAGGCTGTAGGTCATTGCATCCTACCACCCTTTCTGACCCATCACTAAAGCATACTGCACAGGATGCTTACTGCAGAGTAAGTGCACGTGTCTGTAGAGTATGGACAATAGAGAGCAGTTACATATGCCCTTAATCCGCTTCAGGACTGCTCAAAGTGTTTCATGTATAGTGACCCATCTAGAACTCCCAACAAGAGTTTAGGAACTATTTTTATCCCCCATCTATAAATGAGGAAATATCAAGCCACAAGGGAGTTTAGAGATTGGCCTGGGGCTGGGCTGCTGCAGTGCTGAGCTTCCAGGCCAGGCTGCTTCCCCTTGAGGTGGGAACTCAGGCAATACTGAGCCAAGTCAAGTAACCACACATTTCAAAAAAGCTCCTTTCCTCTCCCTTCATCTCCAGGGACAGGAAAGCACCTTAGCCCTGTTGGCCAGGAGGTTTCTCCAGCCTCAGTCAGTACAGAACCTAGTGGCCAGCCCTGGTGGACCTGTGAGTTGCACTTATGTCAGCTGGCCCCCAGCTCTGCCCCAACACACATCAGGGCCTGACATCTGCTTAAGAAGCTAAAACCCCTCTATCCTTTGTGGCTTCTCTATACTCTGCAGATTCCCACCTCCCTCCTCCACATCCCTTCAGAGCATCTGACCTGAGTACCCCTTTATGTGTGTCCTTTCAGGCTGGATGTCCTCAGAGAATGTATGGGACATTGCACAGCCGTGTTGTTTATTCTTCTTCTGGGTAGCCCTGAAGGCTTCTGTGAACTTGAACAAGCTGCTTGTGTTTGTACAGCCCTTGCTCCACTGGCTTAGTTTTCAACTAAACTTGTTTTCCTTCAAATTGTAAAGCATACTTACTTCCAAAGTCAGTATTCAAATGGGAAGAATATGGTGGTTTCTCGTTAGTCATGGTAGTTACATTCTACAGAGTCACTAGCAACACTGAATTAGTGAATTCTGAATATTGGGGCAAGGAGAGTGGTCCCTTCAAAGCCAGCAAAAGTCATGGCTGACACCCCTCTACCAAAAGACAGGTTGACAAGAGAAAAGCCTCATCACTTTATTTGAGCATAGTTTATATGACACAGATTCCAAAGGCCAGGATGAACTGTGCATTTTTATGCTGAGGTTAGATGAAGCATGAGTGAGTACGTTGACATGAGACAAAGGGGGTCAACAGACAAAGGCTCCTCAGTACAGCTTTCCTTCCTCCCAGGAACAGGACAGGTCCATTCTGGAATGGGACTGGCTGTCAGGCAAGGTAGAGAAAATAATTCATCATGATCAACTCCAACCTAGAAAGGCAGAGAAGGTTAGAGTGATACTTTCCTTTTAGGCTTTGTGACTGGCTTTGCGGCCAGGAAGCTCTAAAGTCTGTGACCTGTCTTGGGAAAGAGAAATTCTAGTTCTTTGACTTGCCTTAGGTGGGTGAAAAGGCAGCAGAAGAGAAGTAGGCAGACAGAGGTTAGAGAGGCTTGGCTTCTGAAACCTTTACTTTGGGGTGTTTTCTGAGCCCCAACAGGGGAATGTGGGGTGAGATTGCTTCCAGCCTCTAGTCACAACCTTATGGTCAGCCAGTCAATACAGAAACTCATAGTAAGTGTTTCTGTTTAAAGATACCCTACATGCTAGCTATTGCTGAATTCGCAGCCTCCAGCACTGTCACTCACGTGTTTTCTCTGGAAGGCACCTAGCAGCCTTCTTGGGCTCAGGAACATTAAGCAACACTTCAGCCCTGTGCGACCCTGCTTAGAGGCAAAAGCACAAAATTGAAAAGCACGGCACAAAGTAGGCTGAACCGGAAGCTCGTTTACAGTAAGAGAACCGAAACATGGAGGCCAGCTGTGGCATTGTTCCACCTCAGCATGGACATGCACATGGGGTGTGTTTTGCTGCTCTGTGCATCTCCACAAAGATGCCATATGTACTGAATTTGGTATGTAAATAAATTTTAGTGAGTATGTAAATATGCAAATACAGAATCTGAATAATAAGAACTGACAAAAATTTTATTGTCTTTTTTAATCCCCATTAGACTGAATCTCAGACCGTTAGATTTGGAAGAAAAATTTAAAAGCAGATAATTCAGCTCCCTCATTTTATATAGAAGCAGAGGTGTGTTATAAATTTAAATGTTATATGTGAAAGCACCTTATAGCCTGATTAATCATGGGCAGCATGGTCCAAATCAGTGCAAAGTAGCTTCATTTTTGTTGTTAAGTTTTATTTCTGCCTAAATACCATACTATAGTTTGATAACTAAACACGGTTTTCATCTAGGACTGAAGAGCTGGCTCAGTCAGTAAAGGGCTTGCAGCATAAGTGTGGGGGACTGAGTTCTGATCCCAGCACCACATAAATGCTGAGTGTAGGTGGCACTGGCCTGTGTGTAGTGCTAGCATCCAGGAGGCAGAGACAGAGGATGCTCAGGGTTGGCTAGCTAGCTAGACTAGTCAAAACAACAAGCTCTATTTTCAAGTGAGAGGTCCCATGTGAATAAATAAGGTGGAGAGAGATCAAGAGGAAGATGCCCAGTATCAACCTCTGCCCTTCACACACACAAAAGTAATTTCATCTAGCTGAGCATGGTGGCAAAGGCCTGTAATTCCAGTACTCAGAAGGTGGAGACAGTAAGATCAGGAGTTCAAGGTCATCTCAGCTACATAGCAAATTCAAGACTAGCCTGGGCTACATGAGACCCTGTCTCAAAAAAAAAAAATCTCAGGGCTGGAGAGTTAGCTCAGTAGTTAAGGTGCTTGCCTGCAAAGCCTAACAACCCGTGTTCGATTCCCCATGTAAAACCCAGTGCACAAAGTGGCTCATGCATCTGGAGTACATTTTCAGGGGCTGAGGCCCTGACATGCCCATTCCCCCTCTGCTTGAAAATAAATAAATAAAAAATTTTAAAAACACAAAGCAAAGCAAAAATTAATGTCATGTAAAGAAAATTGTTAACATGAACTACTATGGATAAAAAAAAATCAGATTAACAAAATGGCCTCTATCTCAGACCATTTATTCTAGAACATAGATCTAAGAAGTAATTCACCAATTCACTCTGAATTCAACATGTGTGCTCCCGGTAACTCTTCACCCACTACTCACTACTCTTTAGAAAACATTTCCTGGACAAGGGTCTGAGCCACCCCTTCTCTCCCATCCAAATGCATGACCTATATTTGGAGGGAAGGAGACAGCTACCTCCTGGTTCTCATTCCAAACATAGCTCAGGATGACCTGATGAGAAAAAGGCCTGGCCTAGCTCTTGCTCCCAGCCCTACAGCATGGAAGGGCAGCATTGGCCCAGCAATACAAGAGTCTAAGTCTACTCATGAAGCTGAGCTGGAGTGAGAAATCCTGACTGTATTAGTCAGGGTTCTCTAGAGGAACAGAACCAATAGAATGAATTAGTATTAAAAAGGGGATTGATTGGATTAGCTTACAGCAGTCTAACAATAGCTGCCTTTCAGGTAAGGGAATCAAGGATCATAGTAGTCACTCAGTCCATGTGGCTGGATACTTCAGTAGTCAGTCCCAACACTGAAGGCCTTGAGGATTCCTGGAGAGCCAATGATCTTCAGTCCATGTTTAAAGGCTGATGAAATTTGGTTCCAGTGTCCAGAAAGGATAGCTGAACAGGGTAGATGCATGTACAGGTGAATAATGGGGGGCAGCCAGGTAAAAGGCACTCACCATGAGTAGCACAGGTAGACAGGTAGAAAGGGACTGTCCTTCTCTCAGAGCTTCCTTATATACAGCCCACCACCTGGAGAGCTGCCCACTCTGGATGAAGGACTTCTTCCTTCAATTAATCTTTCCTAGAAACAACCTTATGGTGGAACCCAAGAGGAATGTCTGCAGACTCCTAATCTGATCAAGTTGGCAACAGAACTTAATCATTATCACACTTACTTGTAATAGCATCTTGGCTAGAGCAGAGAGACAGGTGTAGAGTTGGGAGGCCCTAGTAGAGAACTTCAGTCTGGTGCCTGCCTTCCTCTGCTCTTTCCTGCCATTTGGCCACTTAAAACATTTATTTTGAACTTTGTTACTCTGATGTCATACCGATGTTAGAATATTCGGAACTTTCCTACACCCTTCCGCATGGGTGAAAGCTAGGAGGCCACATGTTAGTGGCCTGAGTAGGGTAGATACTAGCTTGCCATTAAATAGCTACTATTTGGGAGCCCTCTGTGAGTCCAGAGAGCTGAGGATGAGTAGAGAATATCTGGTGTATGCATAATTAATTCTGAAGGATAGCTTGATAGGAAGTTGCATTTCTGACCTCAGGGATCTTATCCAAATCCAGTGTCCCTGGCTTGAAAAAAAAAAAAAAGCAGGCTCCATGAGAACCCTTAACTCCTTGAGTTCCTCTAGGGCTCTCAGAAGATGGCTTTATGTACAAGACAATATCACAGAATTCAATGGCAGAAAGCCATTTTGAGTTATCCAGGGAACTTTTAGGTCTTTCCAAATCAATTTCATGATGAAAGTGCAGTTAAACTGAGTTTGCATGACGAAGATAATCCCTCTGCGTTGTTTAACTTAAGAAATAAATTACTTTACAGTTGACTTGCATTTTCTGTATTATCTCTGAAATGACTGCGGAATAGGGAACGATTTCCATTTTTAAAATTTCTAGCTGCTTTCCTTCCTGTCTTGGAGTTAAGTGAATCTTAAAAGTAATGATTTGATATTCAGCTCCATGACTTCTTGGGGTTTCTATCTGAAACAGGGCACAATAGCAGCTCAGCTGTCATGACATATTTTGTACTTCCTTTTGCGTTCTGTAAGCATATTTAAACGTCCCCTCATATGGGATGAAAGGTTATTTATTTCAGCAGCAACAATAAAGTGCAAAGAAAGGCCACACTCTGCTGCCCTTGAAGTGAGTAGCTATCCTGACTCCCAGCTCTCCCTAGAACTTGCATAAATGAGGGGTCCTGGTAGTCTGTAAGTGATTGATTTCACAGTTAAAAGATTTCACATAAAAACTAATTGTTATAGTGAGCCTTGTTTCCCAGGTGGTTTCATCCCCCCGGGGAGGGTGATGTCTTGGCTATGAAAACCAAGGCAGCAGAAGCCATTAACTCCTGAAGGAGCTGAGCTGCCCATCAGCCCACCACCCTGGCACAGTAGCAGAGTAGTTCTGTGTGGTCGACCAGACCAGCCTTTCTCCCCCAGCTGCTGGAGTTCCTTAGCAGGAGTCAGATGTGCTCCATGCACCACAAGTGATGATAGGACTTTCAGGGAATTGTTCCCAAGGCGTGGAGGCTCTGAGCGAGGCATTTGGGCAGGTGAAGGATGGGGTTTGGTTGTCTCTTTCTTGACCCTGCTCCTCCTGTTTGCTTTAAATCCTGCATCTTATCAGTGGAGTTTGGGTTTCCCTAGAAGATTCTAGGTCTATTTCTGGAGTACAGTGATTGCTCTTTCCAGGTAGCAAAAGGCTGGGGGTTCAAAAAAGTGCTAGAAGTTTGAAAGTGAGGTCATCCCTGGGTCTCAGGGCACCTCATTTTGAAGTCCTGGGAGAGCATTAGTGATTGTTTCCTTACCAGCACTCCCTCTGCCTCTAACACCCACACCAAGTTTGTGCACAAGCACTTTACCTGTGGGTGTGTTTGGGTGCAGCAGAGCCTGGGACTCCCAAGAGCTTTCTGCTAATGCTTGCCCCCTGCCACAGTGATAGGGCCTAACCAGCAAACACAGACATTAAAACATGGAGAAAGCTATGAAAGAAGCCAGCGCCTATAAATCAGTTTATGGTGCATGCAAAACGTGTTTTCAAATATTTACAGAGTCTCTGAGGAATTACATCATGGTCTCTAACTGTTTGGATTGTTTTTTATGACTCAGGGCCAGGAGAGCCCAGCCATGCAATTCCTAAGAGACTCCAGCACAGGTTCCAAGCTTCCCTGAGGGAAATCCTACACAATGGGAAAAGTACTCCTGTAATAAACCCAGCAGGGCCATGTAGTGGGGAATTGTTGATGTGCTACTGGTGGCCATCTGGTCTCCCTGCCATGTTTCTTCAGTTTTCAGTGTTGAGGATGGGACCAGACTTTGTAGGACATGAGCCATCACAGCAGCCTCTGAGTGCAGAGTTTGTGTTTATTTTATGCATTAAAAACTTGTAGAAATGACTCTGAGTGATTAGAGCTGTTTGTCCTCACATTCTGTCCCTTGTGATAAAAGTGCCCTTAGGTTGTACAGACTACCATCATCCATTGTCTGGAGCAAGGGGCCAGCAGCCTTCATGAAGGACAGCCAAGAGTGGAGCAGTCCCTTGAGTGTAGGTTCACATGTGTATCTATGTAAGATGACCTGGATAAGAACTGAGGCAGAGGAATGGAGTCTTGTCTCAGTCCTTAATTTCTCTGTGGATGAAATGGGTTAATCCTTTTAAGCTTTCTCATCAGTGCCAAGTGCTATTTGGTCAGCCAGCAACTGATTTGCTGTCATTGTTCACCATTGTGACTTCTATTTTTAAAGCTAGTTTTTGAAACAAAGCAGTGGGATATTAAAACCTTACAGACCCCCAGGCCATTGAGGAAGTGAGCTGGCTATGTGCTACTCAGAGAAATTACCTCCTGGGTACCACAGAGCAAATACCTAGATATTTAGCCCAAGTCTGCATGAGGACTTAAAACAAGTTCCAGACCATAAAGTTTTCTGAGCATCAGAATGGAGCATCATAGAATGAGACCTCAGTGGCTCCCTGGGTAACCTTAGCACCCAGAAGCCACAGCAGGGAGGGAGGAAGCTTGGGGACTGGAGTCCAGGCACTCCGTGTGAGAAACTTAGACTCTGGTGCCCAGGTCTGAGCTTGTCCTTCCTCCACAGGAGCATCCCCATAGCACAGGTGCTGCGGACCACGGCGCTGACCAGCGCCTGTGCTGACCACTCAGATCAGCGTGTGGTCTACCTGGAACACGTGGTGGTCCGCATTTCCATCTCCCACCCACGTCGAGGAGACCTGCAGATCCACCTGATTTCTCCCTCAGGAACTAAATCGCAACTTTTGGCAAAGAGGTAAGATTGCTCTCCCTGGGATTTGCTCCACATGAAGCCCCACCCACTTTGGGTCCCTGTAAGGCGCTCAGCACATGAGAGATTTCACTGGGTTCTGCTTCCTCATGGAGACCCCACAACTCTGAAAAGCAGCTTTCTGAGACCTTGCCTGGCATCGGCAATGTCCTTAGTTTGTTGGAATCAGTCTTCAATCCTGAGCAACCTCTGGTGCAAAGTTTCCAAGAGCCCCTCCCAGCTCCCACCTTCCTAGAAGAGCAGTGGGGAGACATCAGTCCTCCTGAAAGCTGGCCCAGACATACTCTGCCTCTGCACAGCGAAGGCCTGTAGGGGCCCGAGTAGTTTGGAGGTGCCAGCCAATAAGCTAAAGCTTGATGCTATTTTGTTCCCAGAGGATTTTCAAAAATTTTATCTAAAAATACACATTTATAGCATTTGTTGAACACTTGTAAGCTCTCCAGCACTGGGCCCACTTTCCCAACACTTGGCCTGAAGCTAAGCAGGGGGCCAGTCTGCTTCAGTGGGCCCCATGCCCCTTACTCCTCACTTCTGTCTACTCCTGCTGCGTCTATACCTCCAGCCATCCGGTCTGTTATCTGTGACTCAAGTGATGGTGCTGGTGGCTGTCAAGTGAGGCTTAGCTGTTGGGACCTGGGAGTCAGTGACAAACAGATGCACAATGACTAGAAGTGTGCTCTAGCGCCTGGAGAGACAAGCTCAGGCCCGATGCTGCCCAGCCAGGAGCCTGTCACGTGGGCTGTCTTTACTCCTCGCCTCTGGAAATGTCATTTCCCTCATCTGTAAACATTAAGAATATTACAAGAATCAAATGTGATGATATAGATAAAAATGCTTGGCTGCCTTTAAAGTCACTCCAGCAATCTGACATGTGAGAACCTTCCAGCACCCCACTATGCACCCTTCCAGCTCTGCTTTCCTCCCCTCTCCCCTTCCTTCATTGTTCTGTGTCTCAGCACACCGCATTACCCCAGGCCACTTGGCAGTCACCTGAGTCCTGGGAATTTTTTTTTCTAGACAGATTTCATGGGTCATATCAAGATTTTGGTTTTAGTATCTATTACCTTCTACCCGATTCCACATCTTACTTGATTCCTTGGGCTTTTCGGGGTGCCAATTTTTTCACTAAGGGTAAGTTGACATTCTGAAGGAACTCAGCACTTAGAAGACAGTTTGTCCTTGTTCTAGCCACAGTGTGTCAGGTTCCACTTGGCTTTGTGTGTGAAAATTAGCCTTGATCTTGGCAGGTTCTTAGCAGGAAGCATAAGAAGCTAACCCTGCTCCACCCCACTATTCTCCCTGCAGAGAAAGTTTTCTTGATCCACATCATTACAGGACCAGGGTCTCAAAGCCCCCAAACCAAGCATGGAATCTGATACTATGCAGAATGCACATATTTGGACTTCTAATGAACAATCAGAGTCCAGTCCCACGCAAAAAAAATTCTTATTCCAAAATAGAGAAACTTAAACTAAGAGGGCTGGGGAGGAAGCTTGGTGGTACGGTGCTTGTTCAGCATGTCTGAGGTTCTGAGTTCAATCCCCAGCACTGCAAAGAAAAAGATGAAATTAGTCTATGGGAAAGAAAAGAGGGACCTCGAATTGTTTCTAATGTGGCACAAAAAAAAAAACACACAAAAACACAAACAAAAATGGAAGGGTACTGAGTAAGGAGGTCAGGGAGAGGGTGTTGACTAGGTGCTTCTGTCCTTGCTTGATCTGAGTATGAGAAATGCAGGTTGCAGGCCAGGAGCTGGTGAAGACAGGAGGGGAAGGAAAAGAGAGGCTCAGGCAAACCTAAGGTGGACTCCCTGAAAGCAGGCACAGGGAGCCTTCTGCTCCTCCCAGGCCTCGGCCAAGAGTGCCTCAACCTCCATCTGCCCATCTGTCATCTCCCCCAGCCCAAAGGTTCACTGCTTCAGCTCTGAAGATTTGGGGAAATGCATAGTTGTTTTCTTTTCCTTATGTGTAGGGCCAGTGCACAGTGCTGGCTCTAAGACAAAGTGGACATTTTCCATGAACACACATTTCAGAAGGCTTCCTTTGAGCATCTGTGAGTCATGTGTCTGCTTTTGTGCATCCGGGCATTGAAGCATGGGTTCTGTGGGATGGACCCCAGGTGAGAGGAACAAACATATTCTTGAGGAAAGTGGTGACATTCAAATGTTGGTCCATATCCTCATAACACCTGCTGGTGGTAGAGAAAACAAAGTGGTCCAAGTGCAGCCCCACTGCTCCTTATAGTCCCAGTTCAGCTGCTTTCTGGAGACTGGACCCTTAGCAAACCAGTGTGCCTGGGATCTCTCCTCTGTGAGATAGGATGGGAGAAGGAGACCACACAGACCCATCACCGTCTTTTATTGGGTTTGGGATGGACACCTGCTTGCCTCTGCAGATGTCGGGGGACATCCAGATAGATGTCAGAGCTAACCTTGGCTATAAAAGTTTGAAGAGTCAGTGTTTGACTGGCACCTTGCCTTTCCCTCTTTTCCCTGAACCCTGGGCTGTGCTTGAGCTGGGCTGGGCTGGCTCCTGAGGCACAAGCCCTCCAGGTGGACCACAGTCCTCAGGGAACTGCTGCCTTTGTCCAGCCATTCTGGGGGCAGTGCTTTGCTTTCTAACACTGCATCTCCAATCACAGGTTGCTGGATTTTTCCAATGAGGGATTTACAAATTGGGAATTCATGACGGTCCACTGTTGGGGAGAAAAGGCAGAAGGAGAATGGACCTTGGAGATTCAAGATATGCCATCCCAGGTCCGCAACCCAGAAAAGCAAGGTCAGTGACATGCCTCATCTATTTCCACCCTTTAACACCAGGGTTTGCTTTAACTCCAGTGCTGCTGCTGACTCTTGGTTTTTGTGGAGATGAAATGTAATTTTTAATGTACTAGCAATGTTGTTACAACTATTATCATGATCTAATTCTAGAACATGTCCATCCCCACAAAAGGAACCCATCTCCCTTTAGGTAGTCACTTCTTCTCCTTCCTCTGCTCCATTCCCTGGCATCCCTAATCTACTTCCTGCCTCTGGGAATTTATCTATTCTGGACAGTTTATATAAATGGAATTATATGACATACAGCTTTTGTGTCTGGCTCCTTTCACTTAGCATTATTTTCAAGGCCAATCTACAGTGTGCACATTAGACTTTATTACTTGTATAACCTAACAGCGTGCTAAACATACCATCCGTTGCTTACCACTCATCCAAGGATGGGTTACTGTCACCCTTTCACCATTGTGAATAGTGCTTGAACTTTTCACGTACAGGTCTTTGAGTGGACATGTTTTTCTCTCTCAGTTCTGTCCTATGGGTGGAATTACCAGCTCATATGGAACTCTGTGTCTAACTCTTTGAGGAACAGCTGAACTGTTCCAATGTATGAGAGGTTCTGCACTCCTCCCTCGCGCTTGTTTGCTTCTTTTTTGACAGTCAGCCTCACGGGTATGAAATGGTATCTGTGGTTTTGATCTGCATTTCCCTGATGACTAAAGAGGTTAGCATCTTCTCATGTTCTTATTGCTTATTTGTGTGTTCTTTGGGGAAATGTTTATTCAAGTCCTTTGCCTATTTTTAAAATTGGGATACTTGGAGCTGGGAAGATGGCTCAGCTCTTGATCATCATGCTTGCTGACCAGGTTCAATTCCCTACTACCCACATAAAGCCAGATGCGTGCATCCGGAGTGCATTTGTAACAGGAAAAGTGCTGATTTATATTTTCTCTCTTTCTCTCTTCTTTTGCTCTCTCTCTCCTTCCAAATTAATTATAAAATTGAGTTACTTGCCTTTTGTTGCTATTTTAAAGGTTTTTGTGACATATAATTTGCAAATCTTTTTCCCATTCTTTACATTGTGTTCACTTGAGTGATGGTGACCTTTGAGGCACAAAACTTTTTAAATATTTTATTTATTTGCAAGGAGAGAGAAAAAAAGAGAATGAATGGGTATACCAGGGCCTCTTGCCAGTGCAAACAAACATTGGAGACGTGCACCACTTTGTACATCTGGCTTCATGTGGATACTGGGGAGTTGAACCTAGGCTGTCAGGCTTTGCAAGCAAGTACTTTAACTGCTAAGCCACCTCTCCAGCCTGATGCACAAAACTTTTTACTTTCAGTGAGGCCTAGTTATTCCTCTTCTTTTTTTTCTTTGGTACTATATTTAAGAAACCATTGCCTAATCTAATGTTATAAATATTTGCTCCTATGTTTCCTTCTAAAAGTTTTATGATTTTAGCTCTTACATTTAAATCGAATCCATTTATTTTTTATTTTAATTTTTGTATGTCCTGAGGCCAGGTGCCAAATGCATTCATTTGCATGAGGCTATATAATTATCTAAGCACCATTTATTGAAGAAGAGTCTTATTTCCCCATTGTATGTTCTTGGCACCCTGTCAAAATCAACTGGTGATGGGTATAAAGATTTATTTCTGGACTACCAATTCTGGCATTACCATTCTAAGGATTATAACTTTATAGTAAGTTTCAAAATCCCCCAACCTTGTTCTTTTTCAAAATTGTCTTAGCTATTCTCAGTACCTTGCAAATTTATATGAATTTTAAGATAAGCTTCTGCATGTCTTATTTTAAAACTGCTTTGGGATTTTGATCACAATTAAATCTGTAGATTAGTTTGGGGCATGCTATCATTTTAACATTAAATCTTCTAATCTGTGAGTGTGGGATGCTTTTCCATTTGTTTAGCCTTTAACTTTTTTAAACAATAACTTTTTGTAGTTTTCAGAATGCAAGTTTTTTTATCACTTTGGTTAAACTTGTTCCTGATTATTGTTTTTTGGGGGACCATTTTAAGTGGAATATTTTTCTTAATTTTGTTTCAGATAGTTTACTTATAGAAATCTATACCAATTCTCTAACTCCTCCTTTTAGTTAATAATAATTTATTTAACTGACTTTTTCTGAGTGACTACTATAGGCCAGGCACTATAGGTGATGAGGCTATATAGAGAATGTTGAAGTTCTCATAGCTCTCTGTGGGTTCAAGTATAGTGCGTGGACTATGCTAGAGTCAGTTTTCTGTGGACGTTTCCCCAAGGTTTGCTTCCACACTGTTCTTTTGTTCTTTGTCCTTTCCAGTGAAGATGTACCCTGTTCCTCAATCGTTTCTGAGTCTGTAAGACCCTTCTCCTGCCTCAATTCATCTCCAAATTCTTACTACACAGAGCTTCCAGTTGGAGGTGGTATTTTAATGGGGGGAGGGGCATTGACTTGCTCTGTGAAAGAAAGTGTCATCTATTAGAGTTCTCTCAAAATTGCTTTTTTTGTGTATGTGTTTATATGAGAGAGAGAGGGAGGGAGGGAGAACGAGAGTATGCTTGTGTGCCACACAGCCTAGAGGTCAGAGGACAACCTGGGGTTGGTTCTCGCCTTCTAAGCTTGTTGGAGGCAGGATGTTTCATTGCTCCCAGTTGCATTAGTCAGGCTAGCAGGCCTGTGAGCTTCCAGGTGTGTCTGTGACCACTTCCTTTCTCCTCTTAGGCCCTCTGGGATTGCAGACACTAGAGCTACAGTGTCTGGCTGTCTACATGGGTGCTGGGGATGCAAACTCAGGTTCTCATGCTTGCTTGGCAGGCAGTTTATCTACTGAAACATCTCCCTAGCCCCTCAAAAATCACTTTCCAATTTTAAAGTAACTATCGTGAGAAAATGGTACTTTAACAAATCCTAAAAATGCAAAAGCATAAAATTTTAATAACTTTAAATTTATCTATTTTAAAAGCAGAAGCTCTAAAATTGTTTCTTTTAAAAAACCCCAAAGTCTATGGACCTAGTAATACAAGTTGAGATCATTTTCCCCTGCCAGCTGCCCCCTCAAGCCCCCACTGCTCTGTGTGCACCATCCCTATACCACCCTACCTGTCTGCTCGCCTGGGAGGTTGGCACTGTGGGCAGGAGTGTGTGGAGGCTAGCGGTCCTTGCTCTGTGCCAGGATCCTTGCCCATGCCTACAGCAGCTGTGAAGAGCCAGGCTGAGCCTGCTACAAGCTGTCTTCCTTACATGCCTGCCTTCCCCTCCTCCTTCAGTAGGCCAGCAAGATCTGGAGTATCCATAGCGCACATACCACTCGGCTCCCTTGCCGCTGACCGCTGCTCTCTCTCACAGCCACTCCAGTGCACTCCACCAAAACTGGACATGGGAGGGTCCTCCACAGTCAGTGTGGCCCAAGCCAGTGTTTCTGACTCTGTCAAAGTCAGAGTCCACACATCTCTAATAACCAGCCACCCACCGTGGTGGTCACATGGTGGTGATGGCCTTGGACTAGGGAGCCAAACTCTTCCTAATGCCTATGAACTTGGGCAAAGTGCTAACTTTCCTGGGTCTCAGATTCCTCATTTAGAAAGTAAGACAATGATGTCCATGTGGTCAAGTTGTAAGATGAAGTCTGTTGGTACAGGCAGGCTGCTTGATGAGAGAGAGCAGGGTTGGGGACATGGCAACACTCGATAGCTCACCCTTTTGTGAAGTGCCCAGCACAGTGATGTCTCACGCCATGGTTTCTGTCCTCCTCACAGGCAACCCTTGCTCTCTCTTTCCCACACCCCCATATGCTCTTAGGGCCCCTACTCGGTCTCTACTTGTTGTAGTCAGCTTTCTCGTTGCTGCAACAATGAACCCAGCAAAAAGCAGCTGATAAGAGGAAAGGGTTATATTTTGGCTTACAGACTCGAGGGAAAACTCCATGATGGCAGGGAAAATGATGGCATGAGCAGAGGCTGGGCATCGCCTTCTGGCCAATACCAGGTGGACAACATCATCAGGAGAGTGTGCCAAACACTGGCAAGGGGAAGCTGGCTATAACACCCATAAGCCTGCCCCCAACAACAGAGCTCCAATAAGGTTCCACTTCCAAAATTGCCATTGGCTGGGGATCAAGCATTCAGAACACTTTAAATTTATAGGAGACACCTGAATCAAACCACCACACCATTCTGCCCAGAGACCTACTCCAACCCTGCTCAACACTTTGTACCTAGGGATGATTCCCAAGCCCTCCTCATCCCTGCCCCTCCTGCACCCAAACCAGCTCTCCAGCAGCCTCCCACACTGCACCCAGGGTTTCACAGGCTGTGTGCTCCAGGCATCTCAGATGCAACACCTAAATGACTGCTCTGTTTCTCCCTGTCTGCTCACTTTCTCTGCTGAAATCTGAGTCCATGTTCAGTTCTCTTCTCTCCTTCCCCTCATCTGCCTCAAGAATATATCACCTGCCCATTGTCCATCTGGCCTCTCACCCTCGTGTCCCCTGGCCTCCGTGCCATTCCTCATACAGCAGCAGGGAGCCCTCAATACACAATTCAGGTGATCACATAACCCTCCTGACTCTTGTAGCAAAACTCCATCTCAGGGAGACCTGAAGCCCCATTCAGCTCTGATTCCCATTATGTTTGGTGCCACCCACCACAGAGCCGTTGCATGTGCTGACACTCACTCCTATGCAGCTCAGACACGGTCTCCTAAATATATGCCTGTGGTGGGTGTCCCATTCACTCTCCGTCCAATGTTCCTTCTATAGAAACCTGTTGGGGACAAAAATGGAGAAGAATCTAAAAATATACTGAGGTTCTTATTTTGCTCTAGGTTATAGATTTTATTTGGTTCTTGGCACTAATAGAAACATAGTAAATCTGTATATTTGTATACAGATAACCAAAATTTAACACAAGATTCAGACATTCCAAATTATTAGAAGAAAACTGAAGTAAAGATAAACCAGTCAATGTGGAAAAAAAACCCAGAAAATTTGGATAGATAAAATGTCTTAAATAAACCATTAGCATGGAATTCATCAGGTTCTTCAAAGAATAATATGCCCTCCAAGAATGCAGCATTCATTCCTGGCATGTGGACTAGGCGCTAAGTCTGGGACCACTCGTCAGTGGGGATCGAGTGGTCAGAACAAATGCTGAGCTCCCATCCCAATGGAGACAGCGGGCTGTTGAGCAAGATCATCAAGCAGAAGACTGTTGCCTATTAGGTGGACAGAAGCTCCAAGGAGAAAATTAGAGCCGGGCAGGAACGAGCCCTTTAGCCATTGTGAATAGTGTTCCCATGAGCATTCTTGAGCAGGTTTTTGTGCAGACATATGTTTTTGTGACTGGAACATTCAGGTCAATCTGACAGTACCTGTTGTGACCTCAGCCTGAGAAGGTGAGGTGACACTGGATGACCCAGGTTTCCCTCTGAATCTAGACTTCAGAATCCAAGAGAAACATGGCCTAGCCTATCTACACTGTGGATGTCAGAGGCCTTACTGGCATTGTTAGAGTTGAGGTATGAGTTGAAACAAATGATGTGATCTTTCTCTCCTTGGCAGGAGCAGCCTGTACTAGGAGGTTGCAGCTGGCCTCAGGACATGATGCAGCAAACAGGCAGGTGGGGTGTCAGAAGGGCAGCACTGTGGGCTGTTCTCCTGAGAACCTCTTCTTGGGATGAGGTGCTTTCTTCTTGCACTGTTCATTTCAGTCTTTCCCAAGTCTCTGCAATTCAGTCGCCTAAAAATAAAAGAGGAAGGGAAAGGGGCTCAGTTTTAATGGTATGCTGTGTGAAAAGTACTTGAAAATCTCAAGTAAAACTGGGGTATAGCAGGGGAGAGCTGGCGATTAGAACTTAGATAGTAATCAGCAAATTCCAATGCACCTCAGAACTTAAGGAGTACCCGAATTCTTGTCTATAAAGTTAAAGAATTAAAATTATAGACCACCAGAGGATAAGGTATAGTGGGCGGCTTTATTGAAAAGAGAATGGGAAGTTACAGAGTTCTCCAGCCACCAGTGCGGAGAGAACACGTGGGAGAGGGTTTAACAAGATCTATGTTGTTTAGCTAAACAAGCAAAAGAAGAAAAGGTAACAGAGGACTTCCATCATGAGGAAAGAGGATCATGTGGGAAGATCTTGAGCCAGCCCCCCCCCCACCTGCCTAACCATTAGGCCAGAGTGAGGGAAGGCCTTAACTTTTCTAAGGCCTGGAAATTTAGAAGTCCTCCTCCTAGGATGCCATGTGGGAAGAAGAGAGAGAATTATCTGTTCAGTGAGCATTCCCTGCATTAGGTGAGCAGAGAGGCAGGTGGTTGGTTCATACCTGACCAATCAGTTTTAGTGCCTAGGTTTGAGTTCTAGCTAGACACCTCCCACTCAAGGGGAGTAGGGTCAGGTTTGGAATCTATGGAACTTGCCTGAAACTGTCACAGGGGTTTATTAAGTAATTAAGTGATCAGAATCATGGGCGCGCTCCAGTACTTACCTCCTGTCAGATTGAACTTGGCTTCAGTAATTAGCTTTAAAGCTGTATTCTAAAACTGAGAAGAGATTAGTTATCCCATCCCCTCTTCCGTTCCTAGAAAAGAAGGGTGTTCCCTCTCCCAGGATCACTGTCCTCCAGGAGACAATGTAGGAATGGAAGTGTGTACAAATCCCACATTTTTGCATTCAATCTTGAATTCAGCACACCTTTATTGCACCAGACCTGGGAATCCTAGAACCATGCCATCTGGGTAGAGTCCTTGCATATGATGGTGGAAACAGCTTCCTCATAGACTGGAAACTGATGGTTTTAAGTGTTTCTGTATGGAATGCTCAAAATTATAAGTACCAGCATTGAGTATAGGAAGTGTTAGTTCTATGTGAAATAAACATACCTCATCCTCCAAGAGCAGGCATCTGACAGACCTGGGCAGGGTCCTCCTGCCTCTGTTTCCCCAGCTCTCCCGCCTCCATACTAGGCCGCTTCTGTAAGCTGGGGCTGTGTAGTAGTGGCTCATCACTTCTATGACCAACTTGGAGGTCAAACCTGGACACAAGGTAGAGCTGAACAACTGCTCAGTTCAGGCCAGCCTGCCTGCCTAGGTGTCTCAGGAAGGGCCCTGCACCCATGTGTGACCTGGGGCTCTCAAACACCTGATGCAGGTGAAGCCTGGGACTTCCACACTCAACAGGTGCTGCGCTTGGCTCCATGCAGCCTATGGTGGTCCTGGCCTGGTGCACCTTTCATCCAGCACTCATCTCGACCATGCCTCTGCATCCCTCCAGTGCTCTCCAGCTCAGTGCCTGGCAGGGAGAACTCAACCTGGGGTATGGTTCAGTCTGGGCAAGACACCCACTGCACTGACATCCCCTGGCCTTCCATGTTACCAGCAGGAGCTTGGGCACTGTCCACTATTTATCCTGCTGAGGGAAGCCATGAGGATCAGCACTCACAAGGAGAATATGATCAAGCAAGTTTTCTAATCCCATATCTACAACCCACCCCTGTATCTTGCTTCATGACTCAAGGGGCTTAGTTTACTACTTGGTAGTCACGTAATAATAAGTAGACTGAGACCATTGAAAGTGTTTTTAAAAATTCTACATCATTCTCTTAAATGCTGAGAATTCACTCTTTCTACTTAAAATTTCTCTTTTCTGTATTCTTTTCTGTATCCTTTTGAGTGGAGACCACCTGTGCCGTTTCCACGTGTGTCAGTCAGCATGTGCATTTCTCCCCAGTCTAGAGAAGTCAAGATAAGTGCTGTGAAGAACTTTCTCAAGAGAACAAGAGGGGATTAGGACAATAATTCATGCTTATGTGCTTTCCACTGGACATTGGTACTCTTTGAGCTTACCGTGAAAATCAGTGTGAAATCACAGGGTCTTACATAGTTGTAGATGCTTAGATTTGTAATCCCAGCTACTTGGGAGTCTGAGGCAGGAGGATTGCAAGCTCAAGGCCTGCCTCTATTTATGGAGAACTTATGTCAAAATAATGATTTTTAAAATAGCTGAGTATATATCTCGGTGATAAGACACTTGCCTAGCATGTGTAAGACCCTAGGGTCCTCTACCCAATCCCCAATACCACAATATAAATAAATAAATTCTTATTGTTAGTATGCATAGTATTCACATAGTATCCACAATATGCCTAGAATTTGCTTTAAAATGTGTCAGGGGATATAGGATGGAAGAGTGGGAAGCAGACAGATAACTCAGAATTCATAAAATGTGGGTGACTTTGACTGATAGGGATGAGGGTGTGCCATGGACTGTTTTCTCTACCTTGCATTTACTTGAAAATTTTCATGTGTAAGGAACATTTCTTCCAAAGAGATGAGGATGAAAGACCACCAGAGAGATTTAGACTACCAAGTTAAATAATATACACACTAGTTGTTTTACATGGGTGTTTGAAGCAGGATCAAGGTAAGACCATGTCTTCACACACACACACACACACACACACACACACACACACAATTAAGGATGGAGAGATGGCACAGTGATTAAAGGTGCTTGCTTACAACACATGAAGGCATTGCCCAATATCCATTTGAAATCAGATGCACAAAGTGGCTCATGTGTCAAGTTCATTTGCAATGGCACCAGGCTCTGGTGTGCCCATTCTCATTTTCTCTCTCTCTCTCTATCCCTATCTCTATCTATCTATCTATCTATCTATCTATCTGTCTCTACCTCTCCTTGCAAATAAATAATAAATAAAAATATTTTTAAAAATTAGTTGCTGGGGGGAAATGTCTCAGTTCTCTGTGTGAGAGAAAAATATACTTAGTGTGCTATGAAAAGTTAGTTTCTCTTTTTTATATTTGGACATTTTATTCCCAGTACATCAGTTGGCAATCAATTTAGGAATAATACAAGGTACTAAACTTGTAAAAAAAATACATTTAGGAATGAGTGGCTGGGTGTGTATATGCACATGTGTATATGCACATATATGCACATCTGTGTATGATTATTGTTTATGTGAGTATGTATGAGTATATGTGACCATGTATCTATCTCTATGCACATGTACATTGGTATATGTGGGGGAGTGGTGGGCATATGTGGATATACATATGTATGGTAGACAGCTCCACATTGCTAGGATGAACTTCCAAACAGACATAGTTTATGAGACGAACAGGATTTATTTCAGGTTTACAGATCCAGGGGAAGTTCCGTAATGGTCGAAGAAGCTGGCTCCCTTCCACAGGTCCAAGCAGAGCCACCAGCCAGCACACAATAAAAAGCAGCACAAATGGACAGCAAAGCAGTAGGTACCCAGAGAGCTCAGACTACTCTACACATATTTGCCCTGGAAATCAAATCCGCCCCAAGTAACACCTTAGGGCTGGACCCCAGGATCCACCCACAGTGGAGGCTGGAAATCCAAGTAACACACTTTGGAAGATATACAATCCAAACTACCATATGTGTATGTGGGTATTAGGTTCCATGTGCACATGGCTACATATCCATCAGCATGTGCAGGTATGTCTGTGTCTATGATCTATATATTCAGGTGTGTATTGATCTTTGTAGATATGTGTGGTATGTATATGTGGGCATATATGTATCTATGTGAGTAGGTGTGCCAGTTAAGTTCTATTGTCAACAGATTAGAGACATGGCTCTTGGGTAGAGCTATGAGAGAGCCTTTCCAGAAAGATTAACTGAGCAAGGAAGTTTTTCCTTCAGAGTGGGTGGCCCTGCCAGTGATAAACTGGATATATGGAAGCTCTAGGAGCACACAGACCCTTTTACCAGGCTGCCCGTGCTACTCACTGGTGTGAGCCATTAGCCTGGCTGCCTCTTACTTGCTGGGGCATGATTTTTGCCTGACTTCCCTTGCTACCGACACGTGCATACATGTACCCCGTCATGGCTATCCTTTGTAGACATTGTAACCCAGGTGCCACTGGACATTACTTTTCCAATGTGAACTGAAGTCCAGTGGCTCTCAGAAATCCTCCAGGCCTTCAGTGCCAGATTGGAGCTGCTGAGGCATCCAGCCTTACAGACTGAGCAGGTATCAGGCTCTCACACTCTCAGCCTCCATCCAGCTGGTGGACTGAGCAGCTACTAGGTTCTCTGGCTCTCAAGCCTGAAGACAGCGATGTCGGACTGCCTGGCCCATATCCTGTAAGATCATCCAAGAAATCCCTGTTAGCTGGGCTGTACAGTGTGTTCTATTCCTCTAGAGAACCCTGACGAATACAGTAGGTATGTTTGTATCTGTGGTGTGTATGTATAAGTATGTATATATCCATATATATCCATGGTAGTATGTATTATGTGGTTAGGTGTGAATCTATGTGTAAGTATATCTACCCATGGTATATCGTGGGTGCTTATGTATCTATGTGGTATGTGTTTGTGGGTATGTACAGATCTGAGTCTGCAGTTCTATGTGTATCTGAGTGTATGTAGGTAGTCAGGTATCTCTGTGTGTGGCTATATAGGATCCTCTACTTGCTTGCTGTTAGAGTTCTGGCCTAGCACAGAGGTTGATTTCTGGAGCTGCTCCTCATTGAGTTTACATGTTGCAGTGACTCTGGACAGTTCTTCCCCATACTGCATAGATGTTGGGAGATTGGACAAACTGGGGCCTGTAAAGAGATTAGCACCATTAAGATTAACATGATTTCTTTCTCCTGCCTTCATAGTATCTTTCTAAATTTATTTTTATTTATTTTATTTATTTAGTGCATGAGTATGTGAGTGCAGGCTGTGGAGGGCAACTTTTGGGTCAGTTTTCACCTTCCACCCCTCTTTGAGGCAGGGTCTCTGGCTGTCTACCACTCATTTGGAGAGCTTGTGGAAAATCCACCTAAAATTTCTTCTCCCTTATCATAGAGGACATCACTGAGATTACAGAAGCCCACCACAGCTTCCAGCTTTTATGTGGGGTCTGGGCACCCAGTTATGTGGCAAGCTCTTTATCTACTGAGCCATCTCCCCAGCCCTAGGCTGTCTTATAGTGAGTGCTTTGTCCTCATTTATGGAGAAGTTCTTTGAGCGTGACTGAGCTCACACCTGGGCAAGGACCGAGGGCTGAGGGCCATCTTCCTGAGGCCCAGCATGGTGCACAAGTGGCCCTTTGTTGATTTATTCTCTTTAGCCTTGCAGCCAGTGGTTTTCTGACTTTGAGATATTTTTGGTTGGATTGTTTATTTAATGTGTTGTCCTTGGAAGACAAACCTCAAATGGAAGATGAATAACTAACCGTTGCCATGTCCTCGGAGCCTGTGCTGTGTGCTATGGTCAGGAGACAGCTGGACTTCTGAAAACTTTCTGTGACAAACTGGGGTGGGCACAGTGCTTATTGCACCAGTAGAACATTTGAATTGCAATAAGCACTAGGGATGGGTGCTGTTGCAATCAGCTTTCAAGTTGCTGCACAGAAAGAACCCAAGCAAAAGCAGCTTGTGGAGGAATGAGTTTATTAGGCTTACGGACTCGAGGGGAGACTCCATCCTGGCAGGGAAAATGATGGCATGAGCAGAAGGGTGGACATCACCTCCACCACAGCATTGGAAATAACGGCAGGAAGGTGTGCCAAATACTGGCAAGGGGAAGCTGGATTATAACCCCATAAAC
>PVHP010015556.1:0-37144 GCA_004024765.1 Zapus hudsonius
TTTGCTTCTTCTAATGTTACTCATGGTCTGTTGCTTGAACTCCATCATTCCTCAATGAAATAATAAAGTTCTGTTGTAAACTCTGAATTCTCTCAGGCCCATGCCTGCTTGGCCAAAATGAACTTATTGCTCTTTCTCCAGCTATGCAAACAGAAAGATGCCTATTAATGAGCTCATGGAGTTGAGTAACAGTCTGAGACAATTGCTTTGCAGTCTCCCAAGAGCCCTAATTAGAATCCTTTATTTGTCTCCAACTGAGGCAACCTTCACTGTGAAGGTGAGACGCTTTGATGGATGTGAAAAGAATCCTTCAATTGTTTTGACCTGTGTGTTGGGTGGGACCCTTCAGAATAATGCAGCCAAAATGCAAAATCAAACATACCTAAACTTCAAACTTTTTTTTTATTTTCAAGGTGAATTTTCCTTAGTTTTAAGCAACATTTTACCTTTGCTGATCATTTTTTATCAAGTTGTATGGCCTTTTGTATATTTCCCTCAACAATTGCTTTGCGAACTCCTAAAAGATTCAAGCTGTACTCATTATATGAAACAAGCAAAAATACATATAATGGAATGGAAATGTTATTGATGATCAAAATCTTTACATCTATGATAACTATACATACAAACTATTATGTGTCTGTTGATATTGAAAACATATGTTTTATTATTCAGTGCTCTGAGTAATACAAAGCTAATTGTTCTTCAAACATGAACTAAATCGCCACCAAATACAAGCTATAAGCCGATTTCTTTTCAATCTTCATTACCATGAATTACTCAAATCACATAGTTTATTGCTGTTCTCTGCTCTCATTGATGTTTCCTCAGGAATCTGTTTCTCTGCAACAATATTACCCCCTCCTGTATCCCACGTTCCCATTTGGATCTTGGGATCAAGCCATCATCTTTCCTTCTTCATTAGCTGATGCTGGTACTTGGGTAGCCTGTGTTTTGCCATAACCTTCCAGTATATTACTTATGCCTTGTCCATAACAGACATGTGTTTAGAAGTTCCATAAACTCTATCATATTGGTCAAGTCACACTGCAACACCCTAATGAAGCCCAGTGGCCTGTGAGTGAGCACAGCCTGGAGATGTTTTCCCTGAATAACAATTACATGGCTGGACAGGCAAGGGAAGAGTCACGCCCATTTTGTCTCCCAGTATTTTATGCCTCTTGCTCATTGGTTCCATTAATGAGGACTAATGTGGAATGATATTTTCATACTGGAAAAACCGCTGTGAAAAAGTATACCAAAAGTGCTTTGTGTAGATGATAAAATGCTTAAATTTTCACTTTGAGAAAAGTAACTGTTACTTCACTATACTTTGTCCCCCAAAAAGGAGGGGCCTAGGATATTACTGCACTTGATAACTGACAAATTAGCTGTCATAGTTTTATAGAAGCTGAATAAAGATATAAAATCCCTGGATTAGTAAAAGTAATTTTATTTGGAGCACAACAGAGCAATATACTTAGAATAGTTCTCTTTGCTCGAACTATTGCAGGAATAACAGAGGTGGGTCCATGGGTTGTATTGGACAAGAACACTGAGCTTGTGGAGCTGGCTTTGGAGTGAACATCATCTTTGCTTTGCTGGACTCAAGAGAAACATTCCCTTCATTCAGGGGATGATTACTATCTCCATCTTCCAAGTCTGTTCATTATGGATGCATCTTTGAAAAAAAACTGTTCCGAATAAAGACCTCAATGTGCTAGACATACAGAAATATAAAGTGTTCAATGGCAACTTTTCTTCCCACATTGCTGACCTATGTACAAATTTCTGTAAAACTTTAGAGATTTTTATAAGGTTTGACCAAAAGTACACAGAAGCTGTTTAGGCTTATTTCTAAATGAGAGACTTCTTACTTTGCCTTCCCACTCACAATGTCATGAGCTGACAGACACTTGTCATTAGGCTCTGTCTTGCTTAGTAAGTACATTCTCCTTACAGAGAAATGCAGATGTTTTTAAATGGGTGACATTAAATAGACATTGTATGAATTACTTAATCTACTTTATGTAGTCACATACAACTTATTATATGTATACCATTTGTTACAGCCACAACATGCAACCTGCCATGATGAATACTTTACATTTATCACTTTATTAATTTCTTCCAAAATGTCTTGATATTTTGGCAATGCCTCTGTTGTTGACAGTGAAAAAGCTGTACCTTGAAGTATAAATTACCCCAAAAGCTAGTAAATGTTGAGACTGGGATCTGAAAAAAATGTCTTGGGCTAACCCAAATTCAAGTATTTATCTGCTATGCTACACTGCTTCTTCAAATAGTGCTCAAATGTATGTGGATACATAGAAAAATATTGAAATTATATTAACACAATGGAGGCCTATTATTAATGGTTTTATTAACTAGTATCAGCTACTTCTTAGTTAGAGAACTCATATCAGAGCAGGAATTAAAGATCCTCATTTTAATGTCACTCTGATATAATTACAGCTATAATAAGATCCAAGCAAAAAGGCTTGCCCAATCAAAAGTTAATCTATCATATATTATCGAAAATAAGAATTGGATTCTTTAAATCATTAGCCAAAATCAACTTGTTGATTTTCCTTAAATAGTGCAAAAATAATTATAGTCCAGTAATATATTTGGATTGCCGTGTATTATCTTTGAAAAACAAAAACAACAATAAACAACCTTCATATCCCTTTCTGGCCTATGCTAGCCCCTTTGAACTAAGAATTTTAATATATAAGAGGTGATATACTACATATAAATATTAATAGTGTACTGGAACTGGAAGATATGTAGGAATCAATACCATAGGCTATTTCTTCATAAAACATCTCAATAAAGCAGACTCTAGAATTCAGTTAACATGGAAGGGGTCCCTTAGACTATTATAATGCCAAATCCACCAAATAGGAACAAACCAGATACCCTTCCAGGCCAAAACAGAAAACTATTCCTTAGAAAAACAGTAGCCATGCCTTTATAAGAGAAGAATATTCGTTTCCCAACATGATTACACAGTTTTGCCTTCAAGCAAAATAATGTTTACCCTTTGAAAAAAATGTTTATTTAACACCTTTGCAAGGAAAGGAACCAGAATGTTACTACTAGAAAGACTAAGGAGACTTGATTTGTGTACATGTTTACCACTGTCCATGGAACACAAGCCCATCCTTCTTCTCAGCCCTGCCCCTTTCTTTGGGGGAAAGAAGTATACTACTATAGTTCAAGGTGCTAATCAGCAGTGCAGGTCAGGACCTCTTTTGTATAGTCAAAGATATGCCTAGAAATGTAAGTTAAGAATGTAGACAGTCCTCATGGAGGGCCCCTCCTTCTGAAAATCCAAGGCTCTAGGGAGCCTCTCCTTTGAGATAAAGAAGATATTGAGTTGTCCAAACTTGTTACCTTGGTTTCTACTACATCATAAATATCTCTCTCAAAACGTTTTAACAGAGCAGTAAAGAACTTTGCATGTGTGTGTATGAGTGCTTATGAGTGAGACTTTTGGAGACGAAAAGAGGCAACAACCCATTTTCTCCAAGATTTAAATATACAGGGTGATTTTCCTCTCAGATGGCTTGGATCACAGTCTATACTAGTGGTGGCCTGGATCATCAATCACATTCTTCAAGGGACGAGGTGTGAGCCTATGAGAGAGCCTCGCTGACCTCTCAGCTCCATCCCCAAGGCCCAGGATCTACCTTTAACTCCCAGAGGGTATGGTTACTGCTGCATTCATTTGTGTCATTTCTGGATTTGCAAAGCCAGACAAAACAAATGCCCTTTCTTCATAGAAGGCACTTTATAGACCCATTTGCTTTTTGCCAGGACTTTGACTTTGACTTTCAGGAAAAGCTCTTCTTAGTTCGGATGTTTTATGTAATTGCTTCAATATGTGTGTGTGTGTGTGTGTGTGTGTGTGTGTGTGTGTGTGTGTGTGTGTGTGTGTGTGTGTCTGTGTGTGTGTGTTAAAGAGCATGGATGAAATGCTTTAAACAAATAAACACTTTTTAGGTGCTTCATCTTTATTAGCTGATTTAGCAATTAGTTCAACAAAGCATTAGTACACCAATAGGAAAAAATTAAACAAAATTAGACTGGTTTAGAAATATTAGAAAGTATGTCTGAACTTACATAACTATTCAGGGCAAATCTAGGATTTAGGACTAAGGGCAAGTGCAAACCCGCTTACTGTTTCTATAAATGCACGAATGGAATATAGATATAAAATGTCTCGTGAAAGTTGTACATTCAGCATACATCTTTGAGAATTTTTCAAGAAACAGAAATAGAGCTTTGCAACAAGCTTGGGGGAAAAGCTGATTTTAAACATATATACCCACCAACTTCAGCATAGAAAGGGACCCTTGAACTCTTTAGTGAATCTCTTCGGCAAGAATGCTCTAGATTATTCCTTTAGCAATTAGTCCTACTACAAAGATTCTAGGGGCTTGGTGGGTGACCTGTAATTTCAATGTCAGTAAACTCTGGGGCCACAGATAGGAATGTCTGGAGTACTATTGTTCCCAGGTCTTTTCATTAGGTACTGAGGGTGTCACACAACCCTGTAGTTAACAATATTTAATTACTAGTTACCAGGGTTTCTGAGGATCATTAACATACAAATAATTGTTCACTTGTTCTTGTCCACAACAACCTAGTGAAAGCCAGAAATGATGGGCAACAAGAACACAAAGCAAGAGCTTTAAATAAAGGTGTTAGAGAGAGGGGGGAGAGAAAAGTGGATGAGAGGTGGGCAGCCAGCCATGGGAGACAGGGAGACAGTGATGTGTTTCTCTTTCTAAGATGCCAGCAGCAGACTTTCCATGATGCCCAGGATCACAGAGCCATCCACTGGCTGCCTTTCCACAGCTGAGCCCAGAGACCAGGTGGTTATTAAGGTGAAAAGATAGTTACAGCCCAAGGCGCCATGCCAATCTAGAAAGTTGCTCAGAAAATTGTTTTGTCTGGTAGTTTCCTAGAGAAATTATGGATCCCTAGTGTTTTATGTTCTTAAAAAGATCAAGGATGGAATGATGTAATGTGAGAACCATGAAATGGTTCACCTGATCGCAAGTCCTCATTGAGTGGTCACTATCTGTTGGACATTTTTAGGGGCTTCTTGTGTCACATAAAATATCTCATCGTCACCAAAAGTCATCAAGTAGTATATTAGCACTCTATGCAAAGAAAACTGAGTCTCAGAGAGGTAAGAGCTAGACTCATAACCAAGTGGTACGTTTCTGCGTAGCAAGGCCAATTTAGTTTGCTTATACAAACCAGCACACATTCCATCAAGCCAGGAGTTTGAGAGTGTTGGGACAGAAAAGAGGCATATTCTCATTAGGTTTGCTATTACAACAATTCTTTAAGCATCAGTGACCAGATAGAGCACATGTTCAAGAATATCAAGGAATCTTAACAGCTCCGAGTGTGAGACCAGCTAGGTTGGTGAGGCTCTCTTCAAGTATATTAGCTATACCAAGAAGACAGCCAGCCATAGGCCCAGTATTTTGAATCAGAAGCAAAATGTGACTTCTCCTTCCAAAACCTCTAACTCAGATCAGGAAGTGACCCCAGCTCTTTCCTTAAGGAAATTGACAAGGTTTTTACTCTAGGGACCTTGTGGTAGGGGCTTCCTTTGATCCAACAGACATGTTCTCTCTCAGGGATCCATGGAGTTTGTGGTTTGGGAATCAAGGTCACTGGTCTCTGGTGAACTACCTCCCTACTTCTCTAGTCTGGATTTCAGCATTCCAAGAAAATTCAAAAATAATTACGGAGATGCTGGGCATGGTGGCACATGCCTTTAATCCCAGCACTCGGGAGGCAAAGGTAGGAGGATTGCCATGAGTTCAAGGCCACCCAGAGACTACATCATGAATTCCAGGTCAGCTCTGGACTAGAGCAAGACCCTACCTCGAAAAACCAAATAATAATAATAATAATAATAGTAATAATATAGGAGGAACACTTGCCCCTTTCCCTTTTGTGTTGCATGGGGAGTAGAAGGTGGAGCCTTGATGGAGGAGGTGTGCTGCTGGGGGCAGACCTTGAGGTTTATTAGCCCTAGCTTGCCAGTGTTAGTTTTGCTCAACCCTTGCTGATATTTTCCACCTGCCACAGCAAAAGTGATGTTGAGCCTCTCCTTATCCCATGTTTTCCCCTGCCGTCATAGGCCATCTCCTCAAGACTGTTAGTCAAAATAAATCCTTACCAACATAAGCTGCTTTCTGTGGGGTGCTGTGTGCCAGCAATAAGAAGGTAACTATAACACTAGCCTTGTGTTCCATTTGCCTTACTCATACCAGACTCCTATTCCCAAATCTACCACACAGTTTTGTGCACACACCTCTCTACCCAGTAGCTAAATTCCATCTCTGTTGAAAATATAGTTGCTTTCTTTATACGTCTCAACCCATCAGTCTTCTGAAAGCAAACACAGGGTTAGAGAACTTGCCTTGAACCTGTGACCCAAACCTACACCTTGAGATTCTCCCCAGGGGAGAGTCAGATAACACTCAGAAAACTGTAATCAAATTGAATGAAAAAAATGTAGAAAATGACTATTATTATATACTGTGGTAGGGAAACTTAGATGATTAAATTTTGAAATTGGATTTTCTCCGATAACCAAGGACGAAGGATCATTTTCAAGTTGGCCTCTTGCATGTGTACCAAACCTAGAAATGTGATGCTTTAGGTCGACTCATTAATTTATACACAAGTTTTACTGGGAAAATTATTAGTTTGACCTATTTCTTTATGGCTTTCACATTTTTAAGAATAATATATGGGGGAAAATGTACAACTGTGATATTAAAAGTGAATATTATACCAAATGCTATACTCAAAAGTTTAAAATAACAACAGCTAATGTTTATTTAGTACTCACTACATGCCAGATATGATTCTACATACTTTAAAATGATTAATTCATTTATTCCTATTCATTTATTAGTTTGAGGTCAGTCCTAGAATTGTCCCATGTTATATAACTTTAGGATCTGAATAGACAGAGGTCAAAACTCACTGCCCAAATATATCCACAGCTTTTCTTCTGAACTCAGCAGTCAGGCCTCACATTTCTTATTTTTAGGTCTACATGACTCAAGCCCTCATTGTTCAGATCCTGCACCTTTCAACCAATTTACATCTTGCTTCTGAAAAAAAAACCAATAATGTATATTTAACAGATAAAATTAGATTTACTTATTCATTCACTCTGAAGTTCGTTAACAGTTGTCTGTTCTGTACTGAAGGGGCGTTCCTGTGGTGGGTATTCAAGAGATAAAAATGAATAAAGCACAGTCAAAGGCCTGTCCATTGGTGGCCTCTAAGCCATCTGAAGTTTACAGTCAGTGGCTTCCTTCTCCCGACAACACTATTGGACCTCCTACTTTCTCTGGCCTTTCTGACTTAAAACTTTGTCCTATCTAAAAGGGTCATTTAACATTGTTAGCAATGCTGAAAAACTATTTAAAAAAAATACAAAATGAACCCAATTATCCTTCTACTTTCACCTTCAGTGTAAACGTTTATCCAAGCCTCACTATTCCCAGGTGGGTTCATTGGCGCTTGATTTGTTTGGAGTTTTCTACTCACAGTAATTTGCCAGGTAGGCCTCATTAGCCCCTATTTTTAAGGCAGGAATCTTCGGGTAAATGAGATTGCTTTCTGAAGTCACAAAGAGCAGAGGCAAGTGTTACCTGAATATAAAATCTGAATTCTTCCCAAAAAGCTGTGATTGTTCTCCTTTAAGTAATGTTCATGCATCTTGTCTTTGTGCCTCTTGTTTTATAGTCTGCAATGGAATTTCTGCTTCTATTCTTCTCTTAGAAGACAGGTTGAACAAATTCCTGTGATAGCATATTCATAACATTGGACTAAATTGACCAAGAAGGAATTTAGACTGTTTCCTTTGCCTGCCTTCCTGCTAAGAGGAGTGGACATCTGAAGTTTCCAGATCCTTCCTTCTCCCATTGGAAGTTCACCTTGGCCTGCTCTGAGATTTCCAGAGCCAAACCCACTTCTCAAGCAGCAGGCATTCTTAGCCAAACCCTAAATCTGTGTTGCGAGCACATCTCTACTTCAGTCCACTCAGGCAGCTGTAACAAAGCACTATAAACTTGGAGGCTTATAAAAGAGCAGAAATTCACTTCTGTAGGCCAAAAGTCCAAGGTCAAGGTACTGTTAGTATCTGAGGAGAGCTCACTTTCTAGTCCATAATTGATACCTCCTAGCTGCTTCCACTGATGGTGGAGGGGATAAACAAATTCCCTTGGACTTCTTTTATAAGAGCATAATCCTATTCATAAAGGCTCCAAATTCATGACCTAATTATATTCACAAACCTCCACTTCCTGATACCATCATTTTATGGATTAGAGTTTCAGCATAAGGAAAAGAGGGTACAAATATTCATTCCACAGTCCTGACTGTGAATTCTATTTTATGTGGCTCTCTTTGAATACATTAGCTATACCAAGAAGGCAGAGAGCCACGGGCCCAGGATTGTGTATGAAAAGCAAAATGTAACTTCGCCTTCCAAAACCTCTAACTCTGATCAGGAAAGTGACCCCAGCTCTCTCCTTGAGGAAGTTGATAAGGTTTTTACTCTAGGGACCAGTGAGTCCCTTCTACCATCAGGCAGGGACTACCTTTGATCCAGCAGCCATGTTTTCTCTCAGGGATCCATGGAGTTTGTGGTTTTGGAATCAAGGTCATTGGCCTCAAGTGACCTACCTCCCTACTTCTTACGCCCCCTACATGGTTTATGATCCTACGTCCTCTCCGTTCCTCAGTTAAGGGCCTGGCAGCAGCTATATATCCCAACTCTTGTTTCTTCTATCTTTACATTTTTCTAGCTATCATTCCATCCTAAAAGAGGCCTGGGCCAGGAAGATGACGTGGAGTGAACCCACCACATCACCAGCCCTCTCAGGCAAGGCAAAGCAAGCTGCCTATCCTTTATGGGCTGCTCACTACAAATTTCTGTCATTTCCTCTTTAAATATCTTTACCTAAGCTTGGGATACAGTCATTAAATGGTGTCTTTGTTCAAATTTCCCACTTAAATATAAAATGACTGGACTATAGAATCTTTGTCTTGTTCTTAACTGTATTTACTGTGAAGAGTCACCTCACTTTGTAGCATACACTGGGTTGAAACTCAACTGGCAACTCTCCAGCCTCAGTTACAAAAATGCTAGGATTTCATGTGTGTGCCATGACACATTAACAGCATTTAACCAAATAATAAACGAGAATGTTTAGAGTTTAGCACTTGTCATAAAAAATGGATGAGACTACCTCTTTGAAGGAACACAGGTAGGCCACTTGGGAAAGAAAGAGCAAGGGCTGACCCCTTGACATCATGGTTTCCACTGATTCTATTTTAACCATGACTTATCTCCTTGTTGAAGACTCTGAATTTCAGAGAATGACTGGCATATGATTTGTTTTCCTGAGAGATTGTGCTTTTTCACATACACATGCACACACACACCCTAATTTCTCTCCTGATACACGTAATAATTACCTTCAACATTTAAATACATCTTAATATGTTACGTACTTTAAGTACATCATATCAGTCAACATAATTAACATAATTATCCTCATATTAAAAATGAAGAACATGTACTTTAACAATGTCAACCTCTGATGGTAACAAACATATAGACCCCACACAAGAGTTAAATCTAAGCTCAGGCTTTTGACTAGATCAATACACTGCAGTGGAGCTACTGAAAGAATTACTTGCTCCTTGTAAAAAAAGTGCAAGGGAATCATTGTTTGTTGAAGACCTACTGTGCACCTGACACTATTCAGCATTTTACATACTTTGAGAAGTTTAAGTTTGCAAGATCAACTGTGAACTAAATCCAGGTGGGGGATAATCATAAAGTTTGTAAGATCCTTTATTAATTACTAATTATTTACTCTATTACTCTATTTACTCCATTAATTACTGTTCTAAATATCTGAGATAAAACAGCTTAAGGAATGAAGGGTTTTATTGGTTTACAGTTCCAAGGGGTGAAGGAATGCAGCAGGAGTGGGAAGCTGGCTATTCACATTGCATCTAGAGTCAGAAAGGAGAGAAAGCAGTGATGCCAAACAAGCACCAAGGTCCAATCCTAGTGACACACCTCCTCCAGCAAGGCTCTACCTCGTAGAGGCTCCACTACCTTTCAAAGCAGCACTAACAGCAGGAGAGCAAGTGCTTAAATACATGAATCTACAGGGGACTTTTCATATTCAAATGAAAGCATTCTGCCCGTGATCTCCATAGCATCATGTTCAACTCATGATGCAGCAAGCATTCATACTAAACTCAAAATCCACCATAGTCTTTATCACTGTTCAAATATCCAAAGTCTCTTTTGAAACTCAAGGCATTCTCTTAATTGTGAAATTAAAAAAAAAACTCAAGGCATTATCTTAACTGTAAAATAAAAAATAAAAGTTTCCAATATATAATGGCACAGAGTAAACATTCCCATTCCCAAAGAGAAGAATGGGTAATAGCAAAGAGACATTGGACCAAAAGAAGACCTAAGCCCAACAGTGCTACAACAAATCCTGCAGCTCCATGCCCACTATCTGAAGCTTATGATGAAATCATCTGAGTTCCATAGGGCTTGAGCAGGCCTGCCCCTCCAGATCTGCTGCCTATAGCTCACTGTGATAGTTAATCTTGTCAACTTTATAGAATTTAGAATCACCATGGAAACAAATATGAGGGTATGCCTGTGAGAGACTTTTTAGATTATATAAGGAGGGAGGACTCAATCTAAATTTAAGTGACACCAGTCAATTGCTGGTGCAATGTGACCAGCTGCTTAATAGCCCTGCCACCATGCCTCCCGTGCCATGATGGAACCAGGAATAAACCTTTCCTTCATTAAGTTGCTTTTGCCACAATATTTGGTCATAGTGATGAGAAATTAGCTAATATAAAAAATTAGTAGCAAGAAATGAAATCATTGTTGTAATAAACCTGACCATATGTTTCATAGGCCACTGGAGCTGATTTAGGAGAGAAATATGGAAGAATTGGGAACTTTCAGATAGGAAATTCCTTGATTACTATAAGCAAAGCTTAAAGGGCCATTTTGGTGAGAGCCTGGAAGATAAGAATGCTGAGAGAGGTGTGGATAACGGAGGCCCACCTCATGAGCTTCTTGGGGTGGGGGATGGAAACTGAGTTAGAGACAGTTCATGTTCCATGCTGTCAAAGAAACTGGCTGTATTCTGTCCATGCCCTGAGAATGCTCATGAAGCTGAAACTCAAAATCAATGGACCAATTTGTTGTGTGAAGGGAATCTCAAGAAAGTAAAGCACTCAGAGTGGTGTTTAGAAAGCAACTATAATTGTGAATTCATTGGAGAAGCCTTGCTGTGTTGCAGTGGAGCAATAGGGAAGGTATCCCAAGAGCAAAGCCCCAGCCATTGGAGTCTCTCTCTTGTGAAATTCCAAATTCACTTGAAGAACAAAGCCTACATTGAGTGTTTCCCTGCTCAAATACAACCACCTAGGGAAATGTCTTTCCAAGGTCAGCCTACAAGACATACAGGGGCAACTACAGCTCAGGTCCAAGGGCACCAAGGCTACACCCCCAGCTGGCAGCAAAACTCGTCCTCATTGTCTATGTGATACTGAGGCAGGCAAGCATGGGGAGTAGCTTAGCTGCCAGGAACTCCAGTTGGCTTGGACAATAGCACTTCCTTTCTATTAACAGTGTGCCCAATAACCTATTTGGGACCTGAGACCCTGACTTACACTGAGCTGCCCATAGACTCCACTCCAAACAATAAATAGGCTTCTTCTCCCTACCTACCATTATTTGTAACCAGCTTCCATCCAAACATGTTCTTAGATATATCTGATAGTGACACACCAGGAAGAAATCCAGCCTGGATGCTTTGAGGTAACATGCAATAAGACAAACTATGTCCTCCAAGTGAAGTTTTAGAGAGAAACACATATTTACCATCTATCTTATGCCTATGTGTAATGATGCATACATATGTTTAAAACCAGATGTACCATTAGGAAGGCCATGTACAGCAGGGAAAAAGTTATATGACTCAAACCAGAGCATTGCCCAAAGTACGCTCCTAGCATTCACCCTTTCTAATGAGCTTCTTACAAAGAAGCCCTGGACCACTCCCTGGGGCACCTGAGTACTCTTCCACTCAGGTGGCCCTCTTGGTAGCATATTGAGTTTTTTGTCTCAATAAAGTTTCACACTGCTTTACTTTTTGTGAGTATTTTTTTTTAATTCTTTGAATGAGATATGAAGAACCTAGAAATGCCCAGAGACCGCTGATAAGTACTAGTTTTGGAGGCATGAGAGCTGCCAGGCTGAGGGGATCATGGAGTATTATTTCACCTCAGTTCCAAAGAGCCTCTGAAGCCAGGAACATGTGTGGTAAAATCTGAATTCTTTCAAGGAAGCCCTGAAAGACCACTGAATGGTTGCAAATGTAAATCCTCAATTGCATGATGACCACAGGGTTTTAGAGAATTGAAGGCATGGAGCAGAGATGCCCCATGAGCCAGTCTATAGGCAGAAGAGCTAGAGGCAGGTACTACCTAAGCCTTTTGGAAGCCAGATGACTCCATCATGTGCTCCAGGTATTAGACTTGGAGCAACAAAATTTGGTGTTTGCCCTGCTAGGGTTTGTTCTTCTTTTAGCCCACTCTTTCTTGGCTATGACCCCATTCCTCCCTTTTGCAAAGATAATGTTGACTCTGTGCCATGGACGAGCATTCATCACACTCTGCTTCCCTATTGTGGTCAAAATATGACCAGCTCCTTCATGTTCCTGCTACTGTGTTTTCCTGCCACGATGGACCATAGCTTCCAACTGTAAGCTGAAATAAACCCTCCCTTTCTTAAGTAGTCTCTTGTCATGTGTAGCAGTGGGAAAGTAACATACAGCCATAGCCTTTCTCTTTGGCTTCCACCATGACCCTACCAGCTTTCCTTGGCAAATTTCATGGTCATGACATCTACAAGATCATGGGGTCTCCATTGCAACCTCGGCTTCATTTTCAACACTTTCCACAATGGGTCTCAGGGTCTTCTTGTAAAAAATCTAACCATGCTGAGACTTAGCAAAACCATGGAGCAAGACGCCAAGAACCCCTCAATCTTCTATCTTTTATGCCTACAAAACCAGTATCATATGGGCAGTGCTGAGAATTTCTGCTGCCAGCTCAGAGTAACACCTGACTGCCTTGGACCAAAGCTATAGTGACTCTAGTGCATATTTGTTGCTGAATCTGTGAAAATACTTTCCCAAGCATGTGTTTCTGATCAAGGAACCCATTCTGGGGGTTCAAAAGAAATTGCATTCTGACAAGCTAGAGCCTTCAGTGGGTCAATGCTTAAGGCATCTTTCTTTTCTTCCCAGTGAAGAGAGTAAGTGCTCCTTTAAATTGTATTCATTCTTGAGATCTCTTTATCAATTAGAAATTCTTTGTCAGTAGCAGTCTCCTGGTCCAGAAATTTAAACTTGCTCACAAATCTTTCCTCTTTAAACCTCAATTTTTCCTGTCTTTTTGCTTTCTTTCACTGTAGATATAAATAATAAAAGCAGTAAGGTGTAACCATGCCAACAGTTTGAATGCTCTGTCTTGAATCCTCCTTCATCAAATGAATTAGTTCATTACCTTTAAATTTAAATTAATCTTAGTTAAAGTTCTCAGAACCTTGGCAGAATGTGTCCAGATTCTTTTCCATCATAACATGTGAACTGCCTCTAGCAGAGTTCCTTACAGAGTCCTTGTTCCTCTGAACCTTATGCAGGGTCTGCATGTCTGAATTTCTCATGGTATGCTGGCTGTCCAAATCCCCAACAGAATAGCCCAATAAGTTCTTTGTCATGGTTTGATCCAGGTGTCCCCCACAAACAAATGAATGTGTTCTGATACATTGATCCTCAGCTGATGGCAGTTTGGGTTTTACAACCTCAATGAAGCTGTATTGTTGGGGGCGGGCTTATGGGGGTTATAAGCCAGCTTCCCCTTGCCAGTATTTGGCACACCTTCCTGCCGCTGTTTGCAGTGCTGTGGCAGAGGTGATGTCCAGCCCTCTGCTCATGCCATCATTTTCCCTGCCAGGATGCAGTCTCCCCTAAAGTCCATAAGCCAAATAAATCCGTTCCTCCACAAGTTGCTTTTGTTTGGGTTCTTTCTGCGCAGCAACTAGGAAGCTGACCGCAACACTCTTATACCATTCTAGGGCTTTTCTAACTTATTTTGAAATTCCTCCACATTGCTCCCACTAATCAGTCCCAAAGGCTGTGGAAGTTCCCTATGCTTGGGCTTATCAGAACAATGGCCCTACTTGTCAGTACCAATTTTTGAGTACAAAATACCTGACAGCTTAGGGAAGGGTCTTTGTTGTTGTTGTTGTTGTTGTTGGTTTACAGTTCCAGGGTTAAGGTCCATCATAGTGGGAAAGGCATGGTAACAGGAGTGGCTGGCTGACAACAGTCATTAAGAGTCAGAAAGCAGAAAGAGACAAGAGGAGGTGGGGACTGGTGTAGAGACCCACACCAGTGACTCACTTCTTCCCCCATAACCCTTCCACGCAGCAGCACCTGCTGCACAGCAAGTGTTCAAACACAGGGTACTAGAGGACAGGTCCCATTCAAATCACAACACACACTCAGCAGGACAGCTAAGGAGTTTGAACTCAGGATGAAGGATAATGAGATCAACTTCAAAGCTGACTCAAGCCTCAGATAGGACAATAAACAAAAGCTTTTTGTTTCTGTAGTTCTTGCACAGTAGCCTCTGGGATTCTGTGCCATGCATGAGTCAGTCTTTTAGGACATCCTTGCCTAATTTTGATTTTTTAAAATTTTAAAAAATATTTTATTTATTCATTTTCAAGCAGAGAGATAGAGAGAAAACAAGAGAGAGAAAGAGAGAGATAAAGAGAGAAACAGAGACAGAGAGCCAGGGCCACCATGTGGGTCTGGCTTATGTGGGTCCTGGGGAATTGAACCCGGGGCCTTAGGCACTGGAGGCAAATGCCCCAACCACTGAGCCATCTCTCCAGCCCTAATTTTGATTTTTAATTACCATGAATTTCTTGAGAATATGCCTCATCTCCTCAACATATACTCCAAATATAAGTGTCTGAAGCCAACTGTGCTCAAATAAATATTGGAAGGGTGAATGAATGACTATATTTTGGGAAATATTAATATTTTTAATCCCACGATATTCATGGACATTTTTGTTAAGTGACCCTTTGATTGTTTCTTTCAAGTTCATCTTACATACTTGTTGAAATCAGTTCATCAACACTGCCTGTGCCCCTTCAGCCAGAGGTTTAATTTAAGACAGTGATATGAGTGCAAAACTGATGAAGCTTGTATGCACCCTATGGTATGCAAGATGTCAGAAAAAGCAAGCAAATCTCCTCTGGGAAATGCAGACCTAGGGAAGGCACAAGGTTTCAAGACTTTGGAAAAGTATTTACAAAGGAACAAACAGAGAAGTGAAAACTTCCACATCCACCTCTAGCCTGTGCCCAAGCTGGCCAGAAAGCTGGAGTTCAATGTATGTACCTTGGTTTCTGAACTCTTTTCCAATTCTAGCTGATCCTTGATTTTTAAAATGAATGACATTTTGGAGATGAGGAGATGGCTCAAAATAAAACTCTTAAGGAACAGGCATGAAAACTAGAATTCCAATCCTCACATCCATATAGATTTCAGTGGACATAGCAGCTGAGATCCCAGCTCTATTGAGGAGACACACAAACTGGAAAACTGGCTAGCTAGACTAGTCCTGGGTTCACGTGAGAGACCAGTAAAGAAAATGAAGAGTGATCAAGGAAGACATGTGATATCAGCCTCTGGACTCCACACATTCATACATACATTAGTCCCACATGTTTGCACAACAGAGAGAGAGAGAGAGAGAAATAGAGAGAGAGAATAAAGAGTGATAATGACCTGAGTTCATTTCCCCAGTACCCACATGAACCCAGATGCACAAAGTGGCACATGCATCTGGAGTTCATTTGCAGTGGCTGGATGCACTGGCGTGCTTATTTCTCTTTCTCTTTCTCTCTCTCTCTCTCTCTCTCTCTCTCTCTCAAATTAAATACATAATTTTAAAAGAAAGAATAAAGGAATATGATTTATGAAAGAAATACATATAGAAGGTTAAAATAGAAAATTGTGCTAATAGCATTATATGATTCACCAGAAAAATCACTCTATCCCTTCAATTACTTTCTTATACACATACATACATATACCTCCCCAAAGGTAGCCACTTTTAGCTTTTTAAAAACATTTCTCAATTTTTAGTAGCATATGTATTTACCTAATATTATGATCTGTTACATTTAGGTTTCCTTTATTAGTCTCATTTTAGTAGAGGAGAATTTTAGCTCTTTTATATTTCTACTTGCAGTATCACTGTTTTTGTTATTAAGCTATATGAATGTTGTACAATGCTCAGCCACATAAAGTAATATGGTTACTTTTTTTTTTTTTTACTGACAACTCTGTATTTTTCCTGGAATTAACAAGGCCATCATTTTTAGAATTCTATTTGTTTATTCTCCAGTTAAATTTCCCATTATCTACCAAAACATTTTTAAAACATTCCTGAATGAACTTTTCTTGTGATCATGTCTATTAGATAATATATTTCCTCTTTAATTCATATAAGCCTACTTGGCTTTCCCACGCACCTGCTCCAATCATTCACTGCTCTTTGCATGTACGCTTTGGTTACCTTGGAAGTTCCCTTAGCAATTTTCCTTTTCTTTTGATCTGTATTAGACCTTGGCTCTGATACCCTCATCTTCTTGATTTACTCTTAGTTTAGTAGAAAACAACCTCTAGTGGTTGAAAGATAGTACAATAGAGTGAAAATTGTGACACATTTCATGTCTGAAAATGCTTTTAATCTGTCATTGCATTTGATTTGCAATTTAATGGGCAGAAATTTCTAGAATGAATATCACTTCAAATTTTGAAAATATCTTTGTCTTCCATCTTCCAATAAATGTGTAGAGATGTGAGTATCATTCTCACAGCATTTTGGTATCTGACCTGTTTTGTGAGTGAATGCTGTTATTTATCTTCTATTCTTTGGAACTTCTTAAAAATCTCCATGTGTTTAGCAGGCGCATGCGTGAAGGTCAGAAGATAATCTCAGGTGTCAGTTCATGCTTTCCACCTGGGTGAGGAGGAGTCTCTCTTATTGTTTGCTGTTCCTATTTTAGGCTAGCTGAACTAACAAGCTTCTGGGAATTTCTGTCTACCTCCCATTTCACTGGAGGAACAGTGGGATTACAGATGTGGACTGCTGCATCCAGCTTTTTGTGGGTTCTGGGCATCTAAACTCCATTGGTCACTTGCATGGCAAATGCTTTGATTCAGTAAGCCATCACAGGTCACCAGTCTTTGGAACTCTTAGAAATTTATTTTCTTTCCAAACTGCAGATATTTTTACTTTAGATCTCTTTTTTTTTAATGTTTCTGCCATTTCTCATAATTTAATTTTTTCTTTTTCTTTTTCTTTTTTTTACCTATTTGCCTTATTACCCAAGTATTTTAGTGATTTTTTTTAAAAAAAAGCAAGTTAATTTTTGAATTCCCAAGAGTTCCATCTCATTCGCAAAACATTTTTTTAAAAAATATTATGTTCCAGATCATTATTTCCCTAGTCTTCTGAGGTAGACGATAGATTCCAATATTTTTTTCTTTTGGTGGAAATATTTTAATACTATTAGGTCTTCAAATTTTTTTAAATCATCATTTTATATTTCTAACAAAAGTATGTCATATGGTTATATTTGCATATGATTTAGTTTTTCATATCTATGATTAAAGATTTACAAAATGTCATATGGTGAAGATGGGGTCCTACTTTATTGTTACTATGTAATGTTGATGTGATTTTAATTGGTTAGATTTCACAATGTACCTCATATTTCTCAAATCCCAATCCAGGAGAATTTATTTTATTAAGAAAAATCACTACTAATATTTACTCATTCATATGTGTCACCTAAAAATCTCCAAGAAGTCTTTCGGTCTCATCTCAGAATATCTTAGAGAAAGAGCCAGAAATCTGTTTTCTTTTTTCTTTAAATTTCCCAGATGACAGCAGAACCAAGTTGGCAGATCGCTGCATGGATATATGGTCCTGCCCTTAACCCTTCTCAGGTGACGGTGACTAAACCTTTCTTATCTGTTTCTCAATATAATATTCCCAGCAGGCCAGTTCGTATGCAGTTTGGAACAGAAGGAAAGGATTGCGGCTATGTCAAAGGTCTATTGCATCATTTTGTTATTGGATGTACCCACACAGCGGCACGGCTCTCCTTTGCCTTACTTTCTACTTATTGTGGACTAAGAATAAAGGTCTTTATCTGCTAAGATTGCACTTTATTTTTACTAGTCCAGCTTTTACTGATACTATGATTTTATTTCTTTTATACCCAAGGCTCTTCCCAAGACAAATGAGGAACATATTCTCTATCCTTGCCACACTGAGTGCAGACTCCAGCCTTCAGCCTGGGCACATTATCCTATATCCTTGGCCTTATACGATAAATGCTCCTCTTGCTGTAGCTCTCCTGAAAATTCTCAGCATGTAGGACCAGCCAATCAAGGGAAGGAGTGCCAATGTAACACAGATCTCAGTTCTTGCATTTCAAGTTCCACAAATCCCATCCCTGACAGTTCTCCAGCTATTTCTCAGCAATTTAATAAGATACCCACCAAGAATATCTTTATCTCCTTTATTCTTAAAACATTCAGTTGGATTCACTGTCTTTAAGACAAAATACACTCATAATATTTATGGGAGACCGACTCTAATACAATTGCAAACTGCTCGTTTTATTTCCCTTAGCCTTGCAATGGCTGAGAAATTAAGACATGTAGTTATTAGACTGATCTATAAATTCCATGAAAAATAAAGTATGATAGAATATTTAATTGCTGAGGATCAGGCCCTTAGTTACTTAGAAGAATTGGAGAAAAAAATAAGTACTTCTATGTCAAAGTGATCTCTCCTCATTGTAGGGTCCAGTATATAGGAAAACAAAGCCAGTCCTTCCTTCACTTGCCAGGCAAATTCCAAGGACACAAAGTCAAAGTTGTCATCATATGATACACAACTGAATTATACTTTCCTTTGCCACACATAAAAGGGGGCAAAGGTTGAAAATAGGCTGGGTTTAGAAACAAAAGGGACACTGTCATATTGTAAGAAGCTGGAATTAGAATAGGGTCATTGTGAAATGATAGTTTTAATGACTAATAATTCAGATTCAATAAAAATACCCAATAGCATGTAGAAAGCCACGGTCTCTTAAAACGCATTTTAAAGAAATTGCCTAGAGTACTTCTGTGTGCATAATTATTTTCAAAAAATGTAGACCTTTACTCTTTCTACATGTACTCAGATATCACACTCCCCAACAGCATACAGGCCTGGGGGCAGCCAAGAAATAAATACAGTTCTCTTTGAAGGTCAAATTCCAAAGCAAAAAGCTTTGGGAACATAACTAAATGTTCTCACCCCTGAGAAGAGAGGCCTCACGAGAGCATGGTCACATAAACTGAAGGTCACATACAAGATTTCCCCAGGAGTCTGGAAGAGTATCAGACTGCTTAGGGGAGCCTTGAAGATCAAGGCCACCATGGATGTGTTATTAATCATTTCAAAGATATTTAAGTGCTAATAAATGAGTGAACTTTTGAGAACAGGTAAGTAACTGTTGGGAGCTAAGCAGCAGACTCAGTTTGTGCAGGGCTTCAGGATGTGCAGGGCACATGGGACCCCTTCCATGGGGAACTGCTGAATCCAGGTTCAGCTCTAGGTAGATGTTAATTCCTGACATATAATTCTATCAGCGCAGAACCAGAGATCAAATGGGGGTCACAGTGAAATGGCATTGAGAATCTCAGGATTTGGGAGCCTGTCATTTGTGGACTCAAACTCCAAAATTAAATAGCTTATATATGTCAACATTTTAAGTCCACTTTTTTGCTTTTTTAAGGTAGGGTTTCACTCTAGCTATGGAATACATACAGATTTTATATATACATAATACATATATATAATACATATTAGAGTCTAGGGAATTTTATTACCTCCTATCACTTGATCCTCAAATGCATGTAGTCTAGGCAGAAAGCAATAGATCCATATTATAGGTAGAAAAGTGGAGGAGACCCAGGAAAGCAAAAGAAACTATCAGATCTCTCAAAACTGATCCCTAAGATTCCAAGCCAATATTTTTGAATGTCAAAATTAAAATGTTTGCTTTAATCAATGGGGAAAAATCTTGGCTTGAAACACATGCCTTTCTCACCTTTACCTTGCCCCTACAACCTTTCATATGATAATATCATTTAACCTTTTAATGAATTAATTATAAGGCTAGAGGATATCATGCATTCCTGTAAATACCAGCACCACTAACATGGCCATAAAGACATCTGCATAACTGACCAGTGCCCAGCATTGGCTGAGTCCTCTCTTACTGCACTGTTAGTGTTAAATTCTGCAAGAGGTGTCATCCTCCAGAACATGGAAGGCATTCCAATCATGAATTCCAAGCCTTCCCATGACTATATTCTAATCAAAGCAAAGAAGGAGGCTGATCTGTTTTAATGTGAAATTCCCAGTCAAACCTTCGCCAGCGAGAAATGGCCTCTGGGTGCCCTGGCAGAATGAGTGTGGACCAGCACATTGGCCTTTTCTGGCACCCCAGAAACCAGAGCTGCTCCTCCCCCAGTGACTTTGTGTGCAGTGCTGAGAGCATGAATCTTGGATGCTGTTTCCGAAGGAACCATGAGCCATTTATTCTTAGTCTAAAATTGGCAGACTTTATATTTTGGAGAATTTTTAATAGGACTAGCAGAGGAACCAACATTGGGGATTATTTTCTCAGTGTGGGGTTAGATGTGTAATGCATATGTTTGCCCTGAGGACCCTAAACCACATACTGTAAAACTTTGTTAAAATGCCTCTCTCCTCAACTATTAACATTTCCCTGGGTCTATTGTTCATTTCTGCTAGTCCCAGCCAGAGGTTTATAAAGCTATATTCCCCCACAGACCATTATTTTTGTGCTAATTAATTAGCAAAACCAATATCAGATATAAAATCCCAGGCTTTACTCAGTTTGGCTGAAAATCTGTTTTTCTAATTATTGACTACTTTCTGCTACTTTAAGTCCACCACCTAAGTTCTTGGACAGAATAAGCTTTGGGGAGCTGGGGAGATCTCCAACGGCAACACTGGCCCACACTGAGTGGTGGAGAGGGAGGAAGAGACTGCAGCTGTTAGAGTCAAGGAGGATTTGGGAGGAAGTAAGAGGAAGAAAAAGAGGAGATTTGTAGGATAGACTTAAAAAGGAAAAAGGCCAAGACCTTTTGACAACATTCAGAAAGGTGCAATCCTCCGAAATTACTAATCCATCTACATGTTCTTAAAAGGAACAGTCTGAGAAGAGCAGCTATTAAGGAGATAATGAGACTCACCTGCCCCAGAATTTTGCATATATATTGTTACATCTTTATGCTTTTGATTGTAAGGATTCATTCCTGAGTTCCCAGAGCTAAGATTTTATTTCTAATTTGACAGGAATTTGTGCAGATTGTTTTCTCATTCCTTCCAGTATTTTGGGTCTGCATTGAATATCTGATTATTTACATATGGTAATATGAATATGCAAATACAAATAGACATATCCATACAGATACATACATATATTATGTAATAATGAATATGTAATGATGTGGATGCAATAGGTCTAAACATTGATATACCAATTTAATTTCTCATATCAACGTTTTTCTAATTGTCATGGTTTTCATAGGGAAAGGGCAAGGATGGTCACCAGTATTCTCTGAGCATAGAGCAAGCAGCAGGCACTGGGATGTGTGTCCTGTATGTACTGTCTCCCTGTAACACTAGAACACCCAGAGAAGAGTGATTACCCCTTGGGGACCCATGAGAATACTGAAGCCCAGAGAGCTTATATAACTTGGCTGTGTCAAATTCCTAATATGTGGTAGAATTGAGACTTGAACACAAATCTGTCCAAAGAAAACCCAGGCTTTCTCTGAACACACATTTTTTTAAAAGAAGTAATGTTACAACATTCATGAAGTTCTCATCCTCTTAAATTCTGGTAAATACATTTTTTAAAATTTCTAAGTCCATTCTTTGTGTGCAAAATTATTGTCATTAGACATTTTTATACCTGTTTAATGGAGAAGACCATTCCTTAGCTTTACCCTGGTACACATCAACGGCTTTAAAATTAGCAGAGCTTTTTAGGAGTGAGAGACACTAAAGAAGGGGAAGGAAGGACACAGAGAAAAAGTCTGACTAAGAGTAGGCAGGGATCAGATCCACAGAAGGTTTTTTGTTTTTGTTTAATAGTTTATTATTTATTTATTTATTTATTTATTTATTTATTTATTTATTTATTTATTTATGTGCAATCAGAGAGAGAGAAAGAAAAAAGATAGAGAATGAGCATATCAAGGCCTCTAGACACTGCAAAGAGAACTCTGATTCATACACCATTTTGTGCATCCGGCTTTATGTGGGTTCTGGAGAATCAAACCCAGGTGGATAGGCTTTGCAGGCAAACTCCTTAACCACTGAGCCATCTCTTCACACAGAAGGTTTTTAACTGAGGTCAATCTTTCTGGGAATCCAACTGTCTCTTTGGTTTTTGGTTTTGTTCCTGATACACCTCAATCCCTCTTCAGCTGGGGCTTGAAGCTCTAGAGACTTCCTAAGTTTACAATACAACAACCAGCTTTCCTAAGATTTTCATCACTGAATTTATCAGTGATAACAGTCAGCAAGAATTTAGAGGTAGACGCTTTTCCTGCCTCACTCTCAGGTGATTTCTAGCATTCAGTTTTAGTTAACAAAAACAACTCATTTGGAACTCATTTTAGGCATAGTTCTGGAAATATTGTCACTATTTACATTTTAAGTATTTTCTGAGCTTTATCTTTCTGCTACCAGTATGATTTTTTTTACATATTTTATTACAGGATTGGTGTTTTAGTAACTGCTACTGTTGACTCCCATTTTTCTAATAACATGTATTTGTTTTTGTTTGTTTGTTAGGTAGTGGCAGAATGATTCATGGAATTGTCTAAGTATGGTGGGTAGAAACATGAAGCAGATTTATTTTTCTGGAATCACTCCCCCCTTGTGCTAGTCAGTTCTCCCCGCACTATGGACAGATTACTGAATCACGTCTTGGGCAGATTTCAAAATCTCTCCGGCACTTTCAGTTATTAAAGTTGTAATTTTCCATGTTCACTTGTTAGTTATGAGCCAACATACAATTTCTTTTTTGTGTCACTGGAAACATACTGATTTTTACTAGAACTCATGTGTCCTAGTCAGCTATACACCACTAGGGATACACCTCCAAATAAGGCACCAGATATATAAGGAAGGGATTCATTTCATTTAGTTACAGATCCAGGGAAAGCTCCATAATGGTGAAAGAGGCTGGCCCCCTTTTAAAGGTACAAACAGGAGAGAGAGAGAAAGAGAGAGAGAGAGAGAAAGAGAGAGAGAGAGGCCATCCACAATACTACACACACACACACACACACACACACACACACACACACACACACCAGCAAACAGGCAGGGGAAGGAGAGAGATTTCCTTCCCATTTACATAGCCTTAGGGTGGGGTCTTACAACCCTTTCCCAGACTTGTTCACTTTCTGAATCTCTGGAATTTTCTTCCTGCACTGCCCTCCCAGCAAGGGATGTTTGTTATTAGCTAACATGATTTCTGAATCCCCCAAGCCTCCTTTCTCTCTTCAATTTGGAGGAAATCTGCTACACATCACTCAAGATTACTGTCGATTACTAATGGGTCAAGTTGACAACAAAAATTAACCATTACATCATGTTTGTAGCTTCAGTGACTCCATGAAGGAAAGAGGAAAGATGACTCTTCTGCTCTTATAGCCCAGGCTTGACCTTGTTTGACCAGGAGTCAGGGGTGGGCATGCATGGCTGCTGCAACATCAATTCCTCCCTCTTCATTTCCCAGGTCTCCTTTTGTAGAAGTCCCCTTGGTATTGGCTGTCTCTGTTCTCAGGCTGCTGTGAATCTGTGTGCAAACAACCAGCACCTCCATCTCAGTCCACTGAACCCCTGGCTCTGCTCCTCTGTTCCTCATCAAAACATTACATAAGGTTGTTTTTTAACACATTAGCAGTAATTAGTATATTCATTCTATTATTTGACAATTATCACCATATATATAGATTGATTTCCAGGTCAGCATGGGCTAGAGTGAGACCCTACCTCAAAAAACAAACAACAAAAAATTTTAAAAACTCAATACTTGACAGCATTAGAAGGGAAAAGTGAGAAAATATTACAATGAAATCAAAATTGTGCTTTTGAGTTGTTCACAAGTTTTGCTGCCCAATGAAGTCTTTTGACAGGAGATCTGCTCTCTGCTAGAGAGAGGAGATGTCGCTGGTTATGTTGACTTTTTGGATATACTAGTCGCCAATAAGATTTTCCCTTTTGTCATGAACCATCAAAATGAATGAAGCTATTTTTTTCAAATATATAATTTGAAAATTGTGTTAGTCAATGTTAGTTGACTATTTTCAAATCATAGGTGGCATCTTTGTATACATTGGAGATATAGTGCTAGCTATTCCCTGCTGTGTGTATGTCTGAACTTTTTTCCCACAGGATCACTGTGTCTTCCTTATTCAATTTAGTTCCTTCTGTGCAAGACTGTCATATCTACCCCATTCCAGCCACAGCAAATGGAACAACTGAGCAACCCAGAACTGAGGCCCAGACACAGGGCCCCCAGTCAAGTAATCTCAGTGTCTCCAGACAGTCCAGCTGCCTCAGCCAAGATTCAGTCATTATGGAGCAGCATCTAGTGATCAACTATGCCCTCCTGAATTACTAACCCCATGATTCTAAGGATGCTCAGATGGTCATTGCTCTCTGGCACCAGATTTTGATGTGATTTATTACACACAAAAAATGATATTATAAATACAAACTCATAGGATGAACATTTGCCCAGATTTATCCACAGTAGCTTCAATATATACCTGTGGCCACAACATAATTTTCATGAGTGGTAGTTTCACCCTATCATCCCAGTTGGGATGACGATTGCATGTCTAGCTTCTTTATACGACAAGTTCTATAGTCAAATTAAGGTCTTGCCAAACTATCTTGTGTTTTATTACTTTAAACTCTGCCTGGCAGGGAGCCGAATATTTCCTCCTTCTAAATTTGGACTACACTTGTGACATAGCACACAAATTATACCCGAGAATTTAGTTTTTAAAGCCTGACCCAAAAAAGAGATTCTTTAAAAGGTAAAGTCTCTCATAAAGGCTGGTTCCACATTTGCAGATTCAGTCATCAATGGATCAAAACTATGTGGAAAATTACATTTGCATGGCACATATATATTGAATCTTCTTGTTATCATTTCTTTAATAGGACAATATAATAACTTATGCAGCATCTACCTTGCATTGGCTATCACAAGTCATCTAGAGATAATTTAAATATATGTGTGTCTCTTGTATACTCTGTCAGTTTATGTAAAGGCCTCCACAGAATTTTAAATCCAGAGGTGTCCCTAGAATAAACTCCTAAAGATACTAAGGACCCCTCCATAGTTAAGAAAATACTACTCAACAGTGGACACTGAAAAGATGAGAATTATGTTTATGTTAGAACATCTGGTAACAGAATAAACAGATGTGAAGATAAGTTAGGCTAATTTTTTGGCCACAGCAAATCATCAGTGCCATGCATTATTGAAGGAACAGAAGCCACTAGACAGTAGTTTTAAGAACAAATTAAATGTTGAATAATTAGGGACAATACTATTCATGTTTAAAGAGCTATTAACTTGGCTAGAGAGGTAGCTTAAGGCACTTGTCACATGTAAAGCCTCAGAACCCGGTTTGTTTCTCCAGAACCCATATAAAGCCAGATGCACAAAGTGACACATGCATCTGGAGTTTGTTTGCAGACCTAGAGGCCCAATGTGCCAATTCTCTCTCTCTCTCTCTCTCTCTCTAATAAATATTACTGTTTCTTTAGTATACCTATATTTCAAACACAATTACCTACAATATTCCATTTAAACTTCACAGCAACCTGACCAGTTAGCTATTACTAGCATTTAATTATGCATATGAGAATTAAACAGGTTAAGAATCTACACAAATATATTCTGATCAATAAACACACCAAAATTCATAGACTGCTGAGCCTTAGCTTTGAGCCTTTAGCATTTAAAGTAACTACTTTGGAATATGACAGAGTAAGACAAATTTGAAAGCACTTAAAACAATGAAAGAACTTGAGATAAAATATTCATTTTGTGAAAAAAACCTGATATTTCCTGATTAACACATTTCTTTCTAATAAATCTATTTCTCTTATATTATGGGTTAACAAGTTTTGAATGTATAGCCAAATCAAAGCTTCTTGGGTTTCTTCAGAGGTAAGGAAAAATGAAAAAATGAAAATTTCAGGGACATGATTTGGAAAACATCATACTAAGCGAGGTCATGTGGGCTCAGAAGACTGTGTATTCTCCCTTATGGTTAGGGAGACCTATGATGTCCCCAAAATAATACAGGTCATGGCAAAAGCACTTAGTACCTGCTAAAGCTAAAAGGTAAAACCCTATTGTTGAAAACACCACAGTCTGGGGTCGCAGGCCATTGAGAGATCATGCTGGAACAAAGAAGGGCACTAATTCCCCCCTTCCTAGTCCTCATTGTGCTGGACAGTGCTAAGGGAGCTGCTGGGGGACAATGGCTACTGAGGGGGATAATTCCAGGACACCCCAAATTTATCAGTGCATTGGTGTACTGGTGTATTGGCAAGGAGCCTCCAAACTCCTGTTGCAGATACCAACAGCATAAATAAGCAGGCGATCCTGCAAGCTACAAAATTAACCAGCCAGGCAAGCAATACATACCTGTGCAATAGTGGCACATAGCCTATGTTGGTAACCAATTGTTCTTGGATTTGATATGAGACCTGCATAGTGGGGTAAAACTACAACCTGGTACTGGGAACTAAGTCAGAATGCCATGGGTAGCACCATGACTCAGGGAACTGAGAGAAAGAGGGGGCAGAAAGATTGTGAGAGCCTTGGTGGGGGAGACTATCCAGAGACATGGCCCCCCTCAGTAACAACATACTAGGGCCGGCAGAACTGGGCTGACTCCTAGGCTATCCATGGTCCCCTGCCTCAAGGACTGATCCAGACTGCCTACAGAGGAGGATATCCAGCTGATTGGGGATGGGGAAGAGGGGCATTGGGGAACTGGGGATAATAACTCATTGTTTGCCCATTAAATAATGTAACTCATTATGGATAATAAAAAATAATAAATTAATAAAAGAAAAGGTAAAAAAAAAAGAAAGAGAAAAATGTTCTTCTAAAAAAAATCCTATGGGTAGGAAACTCGGAGACTCCAGAGAGAACCTCCACTGTTCTTTGGCCAAGAAGAATGGGCATACACATCAAAAAGTCTCTCGAATAACTCTGATAATCCCATTTAATCCAAACTGCTCTCACTTTTGGAGAATCTATTTTGTTTTAAAGGTGGCAGAAAATATGGGAGAGTTCCAGGATTCATTAATAATAAAGGATAGTTGACTGTCTACCATGAGGTGGGTCACCTCTATCACATGAGCCAAGCCCAGGAGTCATTACACAGAAAGCAGCAATGTAAGTACTGCTCTCACTGGTAGCCTGAAAACTAGACCCAGGGACATGGTGACAGCCACTGTGGTCATTCAAATCTCATCAAAACAGAAATCCAGATGCTACAGAGAATTCAACAGTAAATAAAAATTTTCACATGCCCACCAAGACTCAGGGAAAGCTGCAAAAGGGATGGAAAGTTTAAGAGTCTCAGAGTAGGTAGAAATAGCCTGTGGTATGGTCTCCACCCATCCCTCAATCACACAGTCACACAGAGAGACTAACTGACAGGCCTTCAGGACCCCACAGTGAATGCTAATAAACCCACTGAGGAGGGTCCTCTGGAAGTGGGGGGGAAATATAAGAGTATAAACTTTAAACATTTTAATTAAAGATAAAATAATAAGATAAAAATAATTAGAGGAAATGTAAAAAATTTGTGTAGATATTTTCAAGTATCCAGGAATATAAGACCTATGTACAATTCTGATTTTTATTTATAAACTTTTATAATAATTCTATCTTTTCTCTTGCTTGAAACCTTTGGTTAATAATAGCATTAACATTATTATTTTTTTCTTACTTTGCTTTGTCCTACTACAACCATCACAACACACACACACATACTGCCTTAAGGAAAACAATTCAAATATGACTATTAATACCATGTTATTATAGTAGTTTAAGATTTCTTTGAAGTTTTCTTTTATTTTAGAAAACATTTTCCACTAAAGAACATAGTCAATTTTGATATGCTTGACATCATCAGTACACAAACAAAATGGATGTAGATTATATGACAGTTACAGCTACAGGTTAAATTATACAGAATGTACACAGCTCCCAGGAGGTATGGTCAGGGAGAGATTGGCTAGTGCTTGGCTTAATATTTTTCAGGATTTTTGTCTATTAATTTTTATTACTTAAAAGATAGAAGACACCATATTTCTGTTTTACAATGACAAAGATAGAACCAAAACCTTGGGAATGTAATAATTGAAAACACATTTTTTCATATAAAGCTGTGTTAAACATAATGTATGTACTTCAGAGATTGAGGGCAAAAACCCTCATACTGGGCAAAGGCTTACTCATCTACTTTAAAAGTATCTTTCTTCACAACAAAAAAGAAATTCTTGAACTCAAATCTGGACACGATTCTTCCCAACGAAAAGAATAAGTACCCATTTCCTCCCATTGTTATCATATGGGACAAGAACTCCTATGGCTGGAACAAAATACTTAGAGCATTCGCCCAAGAGAAAGACATACCACGTCAGACTATGCGGTTAGACAAAAGAAGCCAGATGTGGTACAGAACACTACAGTCACATAATAATAGCAGTTATTATGATAGAGAGCCTTCTGTGGCCAAGTACAATTCCAAGTGCTTGAAATACAGCAACACACTCAGTTCTTTTAGCAAGTCTTAGTGTTAGGGAAGACCTCCATCCCAATCTTGTAAGATTCAGAAATTGACACATCACCTACAATCACAAAGCACAGTTTTACTTGTCTAGAAAATGCTTATCTATTATAGGTGAATTTTAAACAAAGTATGAAAGGTCAGTCAACATAAGCAGAAAAGATAAACCTGGTAAGGCATTTTAAAATCAATAGATCATATATAACCACAGAAGAAAGAAATGAAAGAGAAATGAAAATAAAGCCATCCTACTTCATTTAATTGTTTTTTAATCCTATTCATGGTGATAAGATGAATTAGAACTAAATACCAGGACCTCATAGAATTAAATTTACCATGCATATGTAGGATTATATTTAAGTAAACCGTATTTTGTATCATCTATAAGATGGATTCTGTTACCCAAAGTAAAACCTTTTGTTTTCTAAGTAAAATCCCAAGTTATGTTATAAGCCCTTTCTTTCTAGAGATAGGCTGGCCAGACCCCCATGGCTACTGCAAGTGAAATGAAAGTGAACTTGTACAGTCATGGAGATTGAAGGAGGGATTCATTTCTCTCGGCCCTTGTGTTCTATATTTTAAGGAAAGTGATTCAGACAGATCTCTGTCACAATAGCTCCAAGATTAATACCAGCTTACTACTCAGTGTGGCCTGCTTTGAAATTTGGATGGATAAATGATGCCAAAGACTTGAGAATCATTTTATTCATTGAAATGATAGTTACGATTACCAAGTTGTAAAGCATTAAGAGATACCAGGAGAGACCTAGTACAATTATAACCAAGTAATAGAGCCTGGAAAGAAGCAGCAAAAACAAAAGGAAAGCAGGCTTTCTAAGCAGAACAGAAGATTGCAGAGAAATAAGCCACACATATGAGAGAAAACACAAATATAAACTTGTGATATTCACATTGATTCCCAGCTCCAGGCTTTTGAAATCATTGAAACACAGGGACTGGGTAGTTGTAATTCTTTACAGAAACAGATAAGCAGACCCTGGGTGATTTTAACAGTCTTCTTCTGAGACTTCAATAGATGGCATTTCAGGGTCCTGCAAATGCTGACCACGAGAAGGTATAACTCCCTTCTGGCCACAACAATGTTGGCAGGTTCTGGGCTTGTGAGAGCACCATTATCACAACCCAAGCGGTGTTAAGAGCCTAGATATTTCTGTAGTTAGTGGCATGGTGTCTGGTACCCAGTAAATGAAAACTAGCCATGATTTGAATTTTTACTTAGAAAAGAAAAAATTGGTTCTTCAGGGGAAAGATTTCTAAAGTCCTCCTTCAACACGATATAGCAAAAACATGGAGCATGCCATATGAACCTCACTGGGGAAATTTAAATAAGGAGCTTTAGAAACATAACGTGATTTGGCAAGAGCTGATTTGAATGTGGTTGTGGGGTCCCACTAGCAACATATGCTTTTACTAAGCTGTGCTATTCCTTTCTTTCACAGTCTGAGCTTTTAAAATGTTACTTTATGTTTTCTACTATTATCATTCTGAACCAAAACCAAAGTAGTTAACTCTGAATAAAACTATCCTATTAAGGAATTAGATCTCAACCTGGGGGAAAAGAAGGGGAGAGGGTGTTTAAATGTGACCCCCCTTTTTTGGCTCCACCCCCTCCAAACACACTAAGGGAAAAAAGCTAAAGGGAATGGGATGGAGAAGTCTGCTTATGATTATGAATTGAACTTTGAACCATTCCTATTGTTCCTGCCAAAGATTTTTGAATGCTAATGTAAAAAGATTTTATATATATATATATATATATATATATATATATATATGCATATTCAGATCTGCTAAGGTATTTTAAGAGTTTACTGTAAAGAACCAAGCTTTTTCTCTTGCTCCATTGTTCAAGATAATATGCCTTTCTAACAAAAATGCTTTCAAGATGTAACCATATTTTGAAATAAGTATCATAATACATCCTTTGCAAGCCTGGAATTTGGAAACAAAGCATTCGCTTTAATCTGTTTTTCTTCTTACCTGATGAGCAGAGTGACAGTGCCTTTGGAGGAGGTTTAGACATGTCTCCAGTCTCATTTGCTTTTCTTTCTCTTTCTTCATCAGGTGGGCCCTGACAACATTTCTTTCTGGAGCTACATAAATTAAACAGGGTTATGACTATCAGCCCTTGTACCAGCTTCAAAACAAGCCAAGACAAGAAAGGATCCTGCCATTGATCGACAGACTTCCAGTCTTTCTGCTAAACCGGTAGGGCGGTAAGACTCCCTGGTTTCCTCCTCACTGAAATAACAGAGCTCGGAGCCCAGGCTGGCTTCATTTTCCACTCTTTTGACATAGCTAAAGGGGTATTTCCTATTATGTACAAAGGAAAAAAATCAAGGCAGGTTCATCTTCATTCATTCCCTCTTCATCAATGCTTCCAGCGTTGCAGTGCCCTCTCCCTGGAAAGTCGGATGCAGCGAGCCGAGCCTCAGCCAGGGTAGCACAACAGGGCTTGCCAAGGAGATAGTTCCACGTTGATGAGGTGACCTTTTTCCGGATGAGATCTGATCAGAAAAATAATTTGTGATTTTGCAGGTAGGTTCACAAAGAGTGATAACCAAGGAAATAGGTACCACTCTTTCAAGTTTCTGGATTTGCAAAGGAAATGATAATCATCTGATTTGAGAATAAAGTCAGTAATGGCTCCATGACATGAGGCTTCTGAAAACTACTGGAAAAAGACTCAGTACCTGGAGAGGGGGCGATGCGTTTGAGTTGCATTTATATCTCAGATCAAACTTTCAGAACTAGCTGTCCATGTGGACTTTATTTTCTAAGAAAGCTTTGGATTAAGATTTCCAGCCCTTCAGAGGAAGACTTAAGGACCTAGTTTATTCATCGAGAGCATTAGTCACCCTAAAAAAACGTTCCATTGTCAACACCCTTCAGGCCTCCAGAAAGAACACTACCATGAACTTGGAAGCCTGTCCATCTTGTGTAACAGCATGAAGTGCTACACCAGGAGAAAACTCATCTTAATCAGAGAACATCATTTGCATCTGACCCAGGCTTTACATATAAGAAATATCTCAATACTGTGGGAGCTTAAGGAGTGTCCTCCTATTTTCACCTAACTATTAACCAGTTAATACCTAACTGGTATTGGAATCCAACACACTTCTTCCATGAGAAGCCAAAATCAAAACAATGAAATATTATTCCAACATGATGGAATTTAGCAAAACCACTTGATTACCAGATGGTTATGTGTGCATTGGTGTCTAGCCGGGCAATGGCAGCAACAATAGTAATAAGTTGTTATGGTTATATTCTGATGGACTCAGATTAAATATGGTTTGAATAAAAGAACATGATGATCCCAAAATTAAAATGAAAAAAATCAAGTACAAAACCCCCACTAATTATGTTACTATTCCTCTCCACATATCTGTAGGCATTTAATGTATTTTTTAAAAGTCACTTACAGGCCTATCACCACAGCAAGTCAGATAATCCATGAAAGGACAATAGAGACAGACACCAAAGACACCCAACCCAACCCAAAGCAGAAGTCCAGAGACACTTAAGATCTCAACAATAAAGCAGACTTAAAACTCACCCACCATGACTCAAGGAACTGAGTGGAAGACGGGGTGGAAAGAATGTAAGAGCCATGGTGGGGGAGAATATCTAGAGACATTGTCCCCCTCAACAACAACACACAAAGCGGGGAGAAACTGGCTACCTCTTGTACAATTCATAACCCCTTACCCCTTGGACAGATCTAGTGGGTTGGAGATAGAGAGGAGAGAAATGAGGGTACCATCATAAGATTTGTTCATATAATGTAACTAATTATCGATAATAAGGATATTTAATAAATTTTTAAAAGTCACTTAACTGTTTCACTGGTTTGCAAGGACTGCAAATTATTTCAGACATTTTGAACTTAGTAGATAAAGCAATCCAATTAATATACTCATCATTTGCATTTATTATCAAAACTTTACCAAGACAACACTATGAAATAAAGGGAAGTGGTAGCCTACTTTTTTTACACAGACACTGAGGCTTAGAACTATTCAATAAATATGTGAAGGTGTGCAGGTACTAAATGGCAGAGCAATATCTGAATCCTGTGCACAATTTCTAGTGTTCACATGCAAAACAGGAAAAATAGAGAGCTTCCAGAGACTCCTTTAAATCTCTTGTTTTCCTATTAATACTTTGATTTCCCACTAATGCTATCTGTGAAAACTCAAGTCTGAGGAATTAGAAATAAAGCTCCAAAGCACTCCCAATATTGCTCAACTGATCTTTCCCCACTGTATGGCACAGGATTATAATTGATAACAATAATTTCTATAACCTCTTCATGGCAAAAAAAATGGAACCCAGAAAAAGAAACATCTTGTAAGAGTAAAGGGAAGTACCGCCAGAGGTGGACAGTGGAAGCAGAAGGTAGTATGTTTCCTTGGTGTTTCCAATTTTGGTATTTCCTATGATCCCATTGCAAAATGCAATTTCTCTGTAAGGACAAAAATTGATATTCTCTCTTTCTTGTCACCTGCTATATAACAATTGATGTTTAATAGTCATATATTCACTATTCTAGCCAACTGTAATGAGGGAAAATTGGTGATGATAAAATAAAAATTGAATGTGTCAAAACTCAAGGAGGAGTTTGAGTTTCTGACTTAAAATTGCTTAGAAAAAAACTTGATAATATAACTTTGATGTGCCAATTCAAATGTTCTATTTGTAACAGAAAAGTTTGCAAACATGCAAACAGTCAAGTACAGACATAAAAAAAAAATCAACTGTCCCTGAGAAAGAGCTTGGAGCAGTTGATTCAATTAAAGATGGTTATAGAACAAAAGAAATACATGAAGAAAGTCATGGGTTGATATAATGAAAATACTCATGAAGAGAAAACATAAAAAGAAAACAGTATTAAGCTGAGAAATATAATAAAATAAAAATATAGTAGACGGGCTTGTAGGGAACTTTCTGCAGGCAGAGGAAAGAATCAACAAACATACTGAAAGTGAATGTTTTCTTGCTGAGAAATAAAAATTAAAGAAAAGCAAATAAGGGGTCTGGAGCACCATCGAGTGGACCAACATTCACATTGTAAGAGTTTCAAAGGAAGAGAGGAAGGTGTAGACAGAGTAACTAAAGAAATCATAGCTTAAAGTGCTACTAGGTAATGAACCGAGCTCCAAGTAAAATAACACTGGAAGAGATTCACACTGGGACATATTGTCATTAAATTTGGGGAGAGAGAGAGAGAGAGAGAGAGAGAGAGAGAGAGAGAGAGAGAGAGAGAGAGAGAGAGAGAGAGAGAGAGAGAGAGAGCTTGTGCTAAAGCATGAGGACCAGACGTAAAAGGCCAATAGCCAGGGAAATGAAGAGTGAGAGAGTGTAGCAGCCTGCCTGTAATCATTGTAATCATGGTATAGACAGCTGGCTAGCTACACTAGCTGAGTCAGAGCCCCTGCCTCAGTAAATAGGGTGATGAGCAACTGAGGAAGACATTTGATGCAAACCTCTGACCTCCACATACACATGAACACATGTGCACATGCACATGTACACACACATGTGTACACACATGAACACATATGCATGCAAAAGAAATAAAAAAACACTGAGAGAATCATCCCTGATGTAGAAGAATAACAAGACACAAAGGATCCTTAAAAACATTAACAGTGAATTTCTATTCAGAACATTTGGAGGTCAGTGGTAGTGGACTTATCAAATTCTAAAAATTAAAAAGTAATGTTATCTTATATTCAGTAAAACTGTCCCACAAACTGATAAAAAAATATTCCCAGATAGTAAAGACATACCACTAGCTCTTCCCTAGATGAATTGTTCCAGGGACACCAGACAATAACCCAATGTATATGAGGCAGTATGATCTCAATAAAAATAAATACATGTATTACTATATAAGCTAGTATTGTTGTAAGTGGTTTATATGCAAATACATTTCTCATTTTCTATATGATATTAGACAACAGTGTTGGCACATGCCTTTAATCCCAGCACTGGGGAGGCAGAGGTAGGAGGATCACCATGAGTTCAAGGCAATCCTGAGACTGCATAATGAATTCCAGGTCAGCCTGGGCTAGAGTGAGACCCTACCTCAGAAAAACAAACAAACAAACAAAAAACCAAAATAAAATAAAATAAAATACCATAATTAGTCTAACAACTTATTTACTATAACTTTGGTTTGTAAATACATATTTGTATAGTACATAATGTAAGAAACTAAAGCATTTAAAAGTAATTATTTGGGAAACACAATATATGAAAATGTAATTTTGAAACATATACAGCTGAAATAGAAGAGTTGTTAAAGAATCATGGTTCTTGTATATTTGAGTTTGAGCGGGTATAAAATTAAGTTAAATGGTTACAAGTTTATGGTGTTAAATAGACTCTCTTGGGCAGCCAAAAATACCTATTTAATATATGTAATAAGAAATTAGAAAGGACTACAAAATTTCACTATAATTTTACAAAAAAAGGACAAAATTAGGGACTGGAGAAACAGCTCAGGAGTTAAAGGCATTTGCTTGCAAAGCCTACTGGCCCAGGTTCAATTCCAGTATACAGGTAAAGCCAGATGACTGGCAAGAATCCCTGGCACACCCATACGCTATCATTCAGTCTTTCATAAATAAATCAAAATATTAAAACACAATTAAATACAAAAAGATAGCAATACAGGAAATTGTGGGTGGAGGAGTTATAAACCATGGAGCAAACAAGTATAGACAGTTCCTCCTTGTCAAAAATAATTTCAAATGTACATGTATTACACCCTATAATAGAAAACATTGACAGATAAATAAACACAAGTCACTTATACAGAATATACTTGAAGCTTTGGATTCAAAGACATACGTAACCCAGCTTTAAATGGAAGTAACTTCAGTTACTTGGTCTTTGACAAGGGGGCCAACAATGTATGCTGGGCCAAGGATACCATCTTCAACAAATGGTGCTGGAGGAATTGGATAAACATGTGTAAAAAAAATGAAAATAGACCCACTCCTTTCACCGTGCACAAAAATCAACTCCAAATGGATCAGAGACCTTAACATAAATCCTGTAACCATGAACACCCTGGAAGAAAAAATAGGAGGAACTCTACATGAAATAGGAGTTGGAAAAAATTTCCTGAGCAAATCTCCAACAGCCCAGGAAATACAACAAACACTTAACCAATGGGACCTGATCAGGCTAAGAAGCTTTTGTACAGACAAACAGACCATACTCAGAGCCAATAGACCCCCTTCAAACTGGGAAATGATTTTCGCCAGCTACAACTCAGACAGAGGCCTAATTTCCAAAACCTACAGAGAACTAAAAAAAATTAATAACAAAAACCCAAAATGCCCCCTCACAAAATGGGGTACTGATCTCAACAGAGAATTCATGGAGGAGGAAACACAAATGGCCTTGACTCATTTAAGAAAGTGCTCAGCATCCTTAAGCATCAGGGAAATGCAAATCAAAACCACAATGAGATATCACCTCACCCCTGTCAGAATGGCAATCATAAAGAAAACCAACAACAATTTTTGCTGGTGAGGATGCGGGGAAAAAGGAACCCTCATTCACTGCTGGTGGGATTGCAAACTTGTTCAACCGTTATGGAAAGCAGTGTGGAGACTTCTAGACAGAATGGACATAGAACTACCAATGGACCCAGCTATCCCTCTACTAGGCATCTACCCACAAGATGCCACATCTTGATGCAGAAAATTTTGTACAACTATATTTATAGCAGCTCAATTCATAATAGCCAAGAATTGGAATCAACCCAAATGCCCATCCATGGAGGAATGGACAACGAAACTGTGGTATATTTACATGATGGAATTATACTCAGCTGAAAGGAAAAATGACACATCAAAATTTAGGAAAAAATGGTCTGACTTTGAGCAGATCTT
>PVHP010015557.1:0-10220 GCA_004024765.1 Zapus hudsonius
AAGAAAAGAGAGAGAGAGAAAGAGAGAGAGAGAGAGAGAGAGAGAGAGAGAGAGAGAGAGAGAGAGAGAATGAGAACCAGGGCCACCACCTTGTGGGTCTGGCTTATGTGGGTCCTGGGGAATTGAACCTGGGGCCTTAGGCACTGGAGGCAAGTGCCTTAACCACTGAGCCATCTCTCCAGCCCCAAATATTTTTTTTTCAAATAAATATTTAAAAAAAAATTTAAAAGTGGGGGATAATAAAGCCAGGCATAGTGGTACACGCCTTTAAGTCTAGAAATTCAGAGACAGAGGTAGGAGGATTGCCATGAGTTCAAGACCACTCTGAGACTACATAGTGAATTCCAGGTCAGCCTGGGCTAGAGAGAGACCCTACCTCAAAAAAATAAAAAAATAAAAATTGAAAAATGAAAAAAAAACAAAAACAGGGGGATAACACTAGTACCTGTCCTGAATGTTGTAAGGACATGTAAATGAAAGGGATTAGGTGAAAGGATAAGTATAAAAGTCTTAATTGGTTCCAGGCAGAGTAGGGCCACCACATTGACACAGATAAAATACTGTGAAATTCAGGATGGGCTGGGAGCTAGTGATGGTATTAACCTGTGCACAGATTGGAGTCCAAGAGATGCTTTAAAGATAGTTCCTCTAGTCATCCTGATAAAATGACTTGGGGAACAGACCTTGAATCAGGTACCCTGCTGCGCAAGAGCCTGCTGGTGACAGAAGCATTGGACTCTCCTCATAAGCAGGAACAGCAAAGATGAGAACAGGGCAATCAATCCCTGGGGGTCTGACCAGAGGAAGCCAAGAGCAGGTGAGGGGACCCTTCAGCTAAAATTAAGAAAGCATGTTCATCGGGGTGTGGTGGCACACACCTTTAATCCCAGCACTTGGGAGGCAGAGGTAGGAGGATGACCATGAGTTTGAGACCACCCTGAGACTACATAGTGAATTCTAGGTCAGTCTGGATGAGAGCAAGACCCTATCTCCTAAAAAACAAAAAACAAAAACAAACAAACAAACAAAAACCCCCAAAAGCATGTTCACAGGGCGTGGTGGCACATGCCTTTAATCCCAGCACTTGGGAGTCAGAAATAGGATCACTGTGAGTTAGAGGCCAGTCTGGAACTAGAGCGAGACCCTGCCTTGAAAAAGACTTACAAAGCCGGGCATGGTGGTTCATGCCTTTAATCCCAGCACTCTGGAGGCAGAGGTAAGAGGATCGCCATGAGTTCAAGGCCACCCTGAGACTACATAGCGAATTCCAGGTCAGCCTGGACTAGAGCAAGACCCTACTTCGAAAAAACAAACAAACAAACAAAAAAGGAAAAGGAATAAATAATAAATAAATAGATAAATAAATAAATAAAAGTGAACCCTGGTCTGACCAGTCAAAAGACGTGATGAGATTGAGGGTAGGGGCATCTAGTCCTTTTCAGACACTGCCTAGTTTTACATGCATGTCTGGGGGCGCTTGCTTGCCCCCATTTGACTTTTCTCAACCTAATAAGGGAAAGGATTCAATGGAAAAAGAACAAAGAGGAGGAAAAAACCCCACCAAGGCCAGGGTGCAGGAAACACTTAATTTATTTTGTGTAATTTAATTTGCAACCCATCCAAGTCACCAGGGGGCACCACAGCCGCAGCTGGAGCTAGAACTGCACATGCCCATCAAGCTTTGGAAGGTTTACACTACAAAAGATGTCTGCGTGGGGCAGGATCTGCATCAGTCCCAGGCCTTGTGGGGAGGGGGGAGCTGGACAGTGGGACCCTGGATGTGCAGAAGGGAGGAGTCAGGAAACATGCACTCAGCCCGCCCCGCCCCAGGGAGCAGAGGCGGCTCCATCCACGCACCCGTGCTGGGTGAGCCCACTGCCCTAACTCCACCTGTGCGGAAAGAAAAACAGCCCGGGACGTGCAGATTACTCCCCCCGAGGGTCCCTTCCATCCGCGGCAGGCGGGAAAGGCGACCCGAGCGGCGTTGCCTTGGAGACAGCGCTCCAGGTAAAGTTTGGTTCCACCGGGTTCAGCGTGCGGCGGACACGCCTCACTCCGGGCAGAGCGAAGTCTACACATCACTTCTGCCCTCAACCCCCGCCCGTATAAAAAGAAGCGGAGCCGCCGAGCAGGCGCAGGTGATTTGCGTCACTTCCGTTTGCCCTGCGGTGACAACGGCAACATGGCTCTAAATGGCGCTGGTGAGGATTTGGCTGCCCCGGGCCGTGACCATGGGATGTGGGAAGCATTTCTTTCCAACAAGACTCCGGTCCTTTGTGTCTTTCTTCCGCAGAGGTCGACGACTTCTCCTGGGAGCCCCCGACTGAAGCCGAGACGAAGGTGCTGCAGGCGCGGCGGGAGCGACAGGACCGCATCTCCCGGCTCATGGGCGACTACCTGCTCCGCGGATACCGCATGCTGGGCGAGACGTGCGCAGACTGCGGGGTGAGTGGCCGGCACGCGCGGCCCCTCCTGGTCTCCCTGTGGCTCCGGCGTCTCACCCGTGTTCCATGTGCGTTCCCAGACGATCCTTCTCCAAGACAAACAGCGGAAAATCTACTGCGTGGCTTGTCAGGAGCTCGACTCAGACGTGGATAAAGATAATCCGGGTGAGGGGCCGGGTGTGCTTGGTGGAGGAATCAACGTGGTGTGGTGAGGTGATAATTCTCCAAGAACTGGAGCCCCTGGAGGTGACGGTGGAGTTTGTGCCTGGGGTGGGATGAAGATACTTTATCCTTTTTGGAGTAGAGAGGGTCGTTCATAAAGAGCAGTGAGCATTCCCCCCCCCCCCAAGTAGGGTCTCACTCCTGCCCAAGCTGACCTGGAACTCACTCTGTAGCCCCAGGCTGGTCTCAGCCCCACTTCTACCTCAGCCTCCCTAGTGCTGAGATTACAGGCGTGCACCACCACGCCCTGCTTAGCATTTTTTGAGCCTGAGCTACATCAGGCAGCCACCGCCCCTCCACACTCACATAGTTGATGCTACCTAGGACTTTACTCATACCAGGCTTGCGCTTTTTCCCTGAGCTACATCTTCAACCCTTGGGTTGAACATACATAAAAATATATATTTTATTTATTTGAGAGTGCTAGAGTGTATGGCACCCCGGGACCAACTCTACACACACGTGCCATTTTGTGAGTCTGGCTTTATTTGGTAATTGAACACAGGCCATTAGCATGCATGTAAGCTCCTTTAACTGCTGAGCCATCTATTCATTTATTTAGAGGCAGAGTCCCATTAGTCCAGGCTGACCTGGAACTCACAGCCACCCTCTTAGCTCAGCCTCCCAGAGTGATTGGATTAAGGCATGTGCTGCCATATCCAGTTTTCAGGCTCTGTCTTGAGTCATGAAGCTAGGTGGTGCTGGAGTGTGAGGCTCAGTGATACCATACTTGCCTAAAGTGCAAGGAGAAAGAAGAGTAGAAATGGATGAATTGTCACAGGGGGACCAGGGAAAACAGCAGTCACAGGAAGAGCGAGTGGTTGGGGACAGTGGTGGACCAGGAATTCTGACCTTTCATTTCATCCACTTTCTTTTAGCTCTGAATGCCCAGGCGGCCCTCTCCCAAGCTCGGGAACACCAGCTCGCCTCTGCTACAGAGTCCCCCTCAGGCTCTCGACCCACTCCTCAGCCCCCAGTACCCCGTCCAGAACACTGTGAGGGAGCTGCTGCAGGGCTCAAGGCAGCCCAGGGGCCGCCCCCTCCTGCTGTACCTCCAAATGCAGATGTGGTGTCTTGCACAGAGACAGCCCTCCTGCAGAAGCTGACATGGGCCTCAGCTGAGCTGGATTCTAGCACCTCCCTGGAGACTAGTATTCAGCTATGTGGCCTTATCCGGGCTTGTGCTGAGGCCCTGTGCACCTTGAAACAGCTACAACATTGAACCCCTAACCCCTACCTACCCCCTTGAGAAAAACAGCTGCTCCTGTGTGTGGTTTATTTTTTAAAATACATTATTATTTTAAATACTTTTATTTATTGGAAAGAGAGAAAGAGGCAGAGAGAGTGAGTGTGGGCAAGCCAGGGCCTCCAGCTACTGCAGAGGAACTCCAAATGCATGTGCTACTTTCTAGCTTTCTGAACCCGAGCTATCAGGCCAGGCCTATTGTTGATTCTGAATATGCATGCCAATCCCAGCTCTGCTTCTTACTTTTGGCTTCTCATCTATCCATTGTCTATTGTCCCTGAAGATAAATTGAGTTTCTGCATTCAGGAAGAGGGGTAGACACCTTATTCCAAGGATGCCTTACCCTCTTCAGAGGCAGGAACAAGAGGGCTGGGCCTTGTCTTTGGTGGCCCCTTTTCCCCAGCTTCCTCAGTCTATTTTCCACCTATGCCCACCCCAGGTATTAGGACACTGAAAGGTTGTGGACACGCCACTTGCATTTTAAGAGCCAGGCGTGGACTTGCCCCAGTCTCCTGCCCTCCTCCACTTTTAGGTCCTTCTAAGATTTCTCAGCCTTTTGGTTAAGCTCAAGTGTAGGCCCTTTTCCTCGGAAGGGTAATTGGACACAGTATGTAGGAGTGGGTCAGCTGGAAGAGCTGTCCTTAGGCCTCCCCTCCCATTTCCAGGGGGCCCCACACCCTTTGGGTGCTGCTTACCTTTTCTCCAGCTTTGAGGCTGTGGGCCCACAGCCATGGCCGTTTAAAGGGAGGCCCCGCCCCTGCGTGGGGGCGGGGCATGGGCGGAGTCCAAGGAGTCTGGGAAGGAACAAAGCGCGGCCTGCGGGCGGCGGCTGGACTCGGCGGCCGGGCCGCGGGGTCCCTGCGGGCGGCGGCCGGGTGGCGTTGCCGCAAGCGCCGGGCCCGGCCATGAACGGACTGCCCTCGGTGGAGGCGCCGGGTGGCGCGGGCTGTGCCCTGGCCGGGCTCCCGCCGCTCCCGCGCGGCCTCAGCGGCCTCCTCAACGCGAGTGGAGGCTCGTGGCGGGAGCTGGAGCGCGTCTACAGCCAGCGCAGCCGCATCCACGACGAGCTGAGCCGCGCCGCCCGAGCCCCGGACGGCCCTCGCCATGCTGCCGGCGCCGCCACCTCGGGCCCTGCTGCCGGCCCGCGCCGTCCGGTCAACCTTGACTCAGCGCTGGCCGCGCTGCGCAAGGAGATGGTGAGTGGGTGGCGTCCGGCCAGTGTGGGGCGCGCGTGGGGACCCCAGTGGGTGGCGTCCTGCCAGTACGGGGACTGGTGGCCTGGATCTCGGACGTCCTGCATAAGACATTTGAGTCACAAAACAGTGACTGGAAATAGTAGCCATGTGTGGTGATTGTGCGCTTAAAAAACTGTGTTGCTCACCCGGTCTAACCCAGGTGCTATCTGTTGTCCCCAAAACTTTCACTTACGTGAAGAAAGCTTGACTTGGGTTGTGGCCTGGGCTGGGGTTTCGGAAGGCCGGGGTTGGGGGTAGCCTGGATCCCCAACTCCAGCCCACTGTCAGTTGTCTGCAGGTCGGGCTGCGTCAGCTGGACATGTCCCTCCTGTGCCAGCTGTGGGGGCTGTATGAGTCGATCCAGGACTACAAGCACCTGTGCCAAGACTTGAGCTTATGCCAGGACCTGTCGTCCTCCTTGCACTCGGACAGCTCCTACCCACCTGATGCCGGCCTATCTGATGACGACGAGCCTCCCGATGCCAGCCTGCCCCCTGACCCCCCACCCCTAACTGTGCCACAGACTCACAATGCCCGCGACCAGTGGCTGCAGGACGCCTTTCACATCAGCCTTTGAAGAGCTGGGGTGGGTGGGCTTGTACCAGTCAAAAGGCTCAAAACTTGCCCTTCAGCAAGTCCTCAGTCAATAGTGCCTGCTCTTCTACCTGTACCACCTTATCTCACTTAAGGAGGGCAAGGCATGTGCCTTTTAGGCAAAATTGCCAAGCCCCCTCCTGGTTAGCTGGTGGGCACCTACGTTGCAGTCTCTGCACTGCACTGGGCCTTCACATGTGTGCACCCCCAGCTTGGCCACCGCCAGTCTGACCGCGGGGTCCAAAGCGTCGTGCACTCCCCTTGGCAGCTCGGGCATTGCAACCGTTTTTGTCTGCTGCCACTAGCAGCTCCTGGCTCAGGGGCATCCTGCCTGTGGTTCTGGGGTTTCTCTGCCCTAGACAAGGTCTCCAAACCCATCCCTGCAACCTCCCACAGCCCGTAAGGCTGAGGCTCCCATGCTGGATATTTAAATTTTGAAGACGATTCCTGGGCGCGTAGATCAATAAATATTCTTGGCGTTACTGTGTTCTGACTGTTTGGCTCACACGGACTACAGCAGTTTCTGGCAGGCGTGGTCCGCGCTCCGCCATCAGGTGGCGCCAGAAACTCTCTAGTGCAAGGCTTAGCTGGGGTTGGGTGCGAATCCTACCCCCTCCCCCCCGACAGAGTTGGGAGTTATCCAAGTGACTGCGATCGAGTCACTTCCCCTCCGACTGGAGGCTTTGGAACCCACCTCCCCCCCTTTCTACTCGCTTTGGGCATTTCTGACCCGCGGGGAAGGAAGGAGAAGGAGCCGCCCATCTCAAGGGGAGAAACTTTCCACCTCGAGTGGGGGCGGCACAGGAAATGGGTGGGTCGGAGTCAGCGGACCAGGGGCCCCTTGGCTGGAAGAGGGGTAAGTGCCTCCAGGAAGGACGTGAGAGTTGGTGCCCCAGGGTGGGTGGAAGAGCTGCGGAAGTAGGAGTGAGGTTGCTGCCTGTGAGAGAAGCCCTGGAAAGGAGCTGGGGACGGGCCCGAGCTAAGACCACCCAGCTCCCCACACCCCATCCTATGGGGTTGTATGTAGAGGGCAGCCTCTTAAAGGAAACCGAGGGCCCTGCGGACCCAGAGCCCGCCGGAAGAAGCCTGCGCATTTGCGAAAGTGCAGTCCTCAGGACCTCGTCCTCACTCCCTGCAGCGCATCACGTGCGAGCTGCGACCCACCTGGCGCTCCCGGAAGGTCTGCGGTCCAGTTAAGACGAGTCCACCAAGCACCGGACCTCGAGCGTAGCAGGGAGCGGAAGGCGGATGCGTTGCCCCAGGGCAGCTCTCTAAAATGGGCACGAGACACCTTCGCAGGCCCTTTGGCGCTCTGGGCGGGTGGCTGGGCGATAAGGACTCTCATCTAGGGTTCACACAGCAGCTAACGCCCAGCTGGCTCTCACCTCTTCAGCCCTGATAACGGATCGCGCTCAGTGAGAACTGGCAAGATCAGCCAGGCTCGGCTTTCCCAGGTCTCGTCCTTTCAATGACTGAAAGACGGGAACAGAATTCTCCCCATTTAACAGACGTCAAGACCGAGAGCTGGGTGTTACCGCTTTGCCCAACGTGGCACACTTAATTAAAAGTCGTAGTTTGAACTCCAGCTGCTGTGGGGAGCTGTGACTTCCTAAGAGCCTAGGAGTCAGGTTTTGAGACACCAGGGGATGGATGGGTGTTGCCACAGGCTGGGTCACCAAGGCTGGGCCCAGACCGTCTTCCTTCTCTGGTTAAGAATTGAGTGGCCGACTTCTGCTGCCACCCCAGAGCTAAGGGCATTTGGTTCTGGCCCAGACTCTCAGGACCCCTTCCCTTTCCTGGGTCTCCTTAGACTAGCCTGGGAAATGGGGTAGGAGTACCACAAGGCTGCGGGCCAGGGCGGCACCAAGTCGCGGGTGTCCCCCCGCGCACACCGAGGCAGCTCTGCGGTCGGGCGTCACCCCCATTTCTCCTCGAGCCCCGGAAGCCGGGTCGCCCCGCCCCCGCTCCGGCCCGGCTCCCGCCCCGCGCGGGCCCCGCCCGCCCTCGGACGGGGGTGCGGCTCCAGGAAGCGGCGCTCGCTCCTCGGCGCTCCGGCCAGCGGGTCGCCGGCGGCCCCGCGCTGATCCAGACCACCCGGCGGAGTGGCAGCGGGCAGCCCGGCCCTGGGTACGGACACCTCTGCCCAGACGGGACGGACGGGACAGGCGACGCAGCAAGGAGCCGCGGAGGCCATGGGGAGCCGGGCAGGGCCAGCAGGGGCTGGTCAGCGGAAGACCTGGGTCTGAGAAGTGGGCAGTAGGAGCGGCGGGGACCATGACGTCGGTGTGGAAGCGCCTACAGCGTGTGGGCAAGCGGGCAGCCAAGTTCCAGTTTGTGGCCTGTTACCATGAGCTGGTGCTGGAGTGCACCAAAAAATGGTGAGTTGAAGGCTTGGCCCATTGGAGCCCGTGGAAACCTGCCCCACAGCCCAGTGACCAAAGTTGCTCACATCCCAGGTTGGACTCTCATGTCCCTGGCATGGAGTTTCAGAAGTGCCTTCAGCTTGGGGGATCCCAAGAGTTTGAGGGATGTGTGGGGGGGGGGACCTTGGGAGGCCTAACTAACTCACACGCTTGAAAATCTGTGCCTACATTTTCCTTAGCTGTGGTCAGGACTGCCGGAGGGGGACACATGTCTTGGGCCCCGAGAGATGGTGCAGTGTCACGGGAAAAGGAAGCAAGTTTTTGAGGTCTACAGGTGGCCAGGGCTGAGGTGGAAACTTCATGGACCTTAGTCCAGCTCAGAATGAAGATCTAGCCCCCTTTTCCCCTTGCCCTCTTGTTGAGCTAAGAGACCCCCCCCCCCAGCAGCAGTGGACACTTGAAGACTGGAAATGCTTCCACAATGTCCTTAAAAGGGGAAACTGAGCATGCAGGGATGAAGGAGGGGGCGGGAACAGCTTAAAAGGGCCTGAGGGCCTAGGAGATTGTGGGTTCAGGAGGAAAATCTGTGGAGGGCAAGATGAGAGGACAAGACCCGGCTCTGCAGGCCCTGGCCTGGCCTGCCACAGGGTGCTGGGGCATCTGGCTCACTTACCCCCACTCCAAGCTGCCCAGGCCCCTGCGTCACACCCTAAATATACGTGCTCACTGGTGTCAGCTTCCTTGGCTGGATTAGGGCACAGCTGTGGGGGCCTCACCCGACAGACCGGGCTAAATTTAGATTCTTAAGGGGAGGAGCTGAGGTAGAAAGGGACCATGTGGTCTGAATGGAGGGGGCTGAGTAGGGAGGCTGGGGTCCTTGGGAGCAGCCACCAATCATATATCTCTGGTCTTGCTCACACTGGACCTGCTGCAGTCCCTTCACTTGGTAGAAGCCAAGAGGGAAGAGAAGCAGGTTGGAGTAACACAGCAGAGCTGTCTCTTGAACTCTGATCTCTGGCTTCTGCCCCAGCACCCTGGGTGAGGCTAGAGGGATGCTAGGCATGGCCATGGTGAGCAGGCCGAAGGTGCAGACTGTATCAACGGTTGAGTCAGACAGCAAGCTGGTAGGGCCTCCTAGGCTTTTTTAGCCTGGAGCCTGGGACAGGAAGCTGCTCCTGCCCAGGTCATGGCTTCCCAGGAGGGTGTGACTGGCTTGAGTCAAGCTGCCCAGCCAGGCCCCACCCTCCCCAAGTCACCCCTACTTGTTCCCCTTTCTGGGAAGGCCATCCTTGTTGGGCCATTGCCTGCTGCCTGCTGGTGGGGGCTGAAGAAAGATGTTTAGCTCTGGATCAAAGAGAGCAGGCTCAGCTATGGGGCCTATCTGGTTCACCTCTCTGGGCCCTAACGGTTCAAGGTTACAAGTCACTTATCTTGGCTTGTGAGCACCCTGGCATGGGACTAGAGACAGGTAGTGAAGGCTTTCCTGCTGTCTTCACCTGACCTTTCCTCAACCAACCCCACCCTCCTGGACAGAGGTTAGACAGGAACCCAACCACATGTCAGCTCCTTGGCTGGTACCAGCCCTGTTAGGTTGTCTCCTTGTTTGTCTCTGCCTCCATACATGGCTGCCTGTCCTGAGTCTTCAAGGGATATGCTTACTTTTCAACTTAGATGGCACTGTCTAGAAGTCTTCCCTGACTTTACTTAGGTTCCATTGTCATCATCTTCCTGCAAAGCTGGCCATGGCAGGTTCTCAGTGTGATGTACCTCTCTGGCTTTACTCTTCACCTCTGCTTCTTCCCCTTCCCCAGCCTTAGACCCTTGCACTTGCCAGTCCCTCAACATGGAACCCTCTCGTAGGTCCAGATATACCCATGCCTATAAGGTGCCTCCTCCACTCTCAGTTCTGCTCAGACACCCAACGTCAAGGGGACCCCAGCAAGTTCTTTCACACCCCCCTGATGTCAGCTTGCTATTTTTTTTCTTGCTTGTCCTGCACTTTCCCCCTCAGCTCAGAGGGTCTTCCCTTTCCTTTGATCTGCTCCAAAAACAGGGCTGTGTTTATAGGGAGCACCTATAAAATTCATATACATATTTGAGAATTGATGAACTTTTT
>PVHP010015557.1:10320-37393 GCA_004024765.1 Zapus hudsonius
TAAAAAAAAAAAAAAAAGGCCACCCAAGCACCCAAGTGCTCTCCTGTGGGAAAAGGGACTAGGGAAGACCCTCTGGGAGCTTGGAAAGAGGAAGACAAGGAGATGAGGAGGCTGGTGTGGGCTTAAGATTCCCTCCCTTCCTCTTTAGGCAGCCTGATAAGCTGGTGGTGGTGTGGACCCGGCGGAACCGACGCATCTGCTCCAAGGTGAAGGAAGATGGCAACTGGGGGGCCCAGTTTGGGGATGGGGGCCAAAGGGGAACCAAGGGGAAGGCTGGTGGGGTCTGATGAAGGAGTGGAGTTAGGTCCAGGTTCATATCAGAATCCACAGGAGGAAAAGAAGATAAAGGCATGGAGGTGAAGGTCATGAAGGGGGAGAGTTAAAACTTAGGGGAAGACTCAGACTGCTCCCTGCAGCCCCACAGCTGGCAGCCTGGCATCCAGAATCCATACCGTGGCACCGTGGTGTGGATGGTCCCTGAGAACGTGGACATCTCTGTGACCCTGTACAGGGTGAGTCTCCATCCCTGAGCTGTAGACAGGAAGGGGCAGGAGAAGGCAGTACTGGGTGGCCTTGGGGCTAAATAGGAAAGAACTAAGTTGTGGGGCCAAGCATTTTGGGGAGAGGGGCAGCTCAGTACAAGTGCCCTAAGAGGCCTTCTTGAAGGAGCAGCATTTACCAAACTGAGGTAGGAAAAGCAGCCAGGGTATGAGGCTGGGGAAGTAGCTCAGTGGTAGAATGCTTGCCTAGCTGCTTGCCTAGCATGCATGAAGCTCTGGGCTCAATTCCAGTGCACATACACACAGAAACCAGGGGCAGCATGGGGGTGAGGGGGGGGTGAAACAACAGGTTTGGAAGCCCTTCCCGCCTCTCCTAAGCCCCGCACAGGTCCTTCTCCTTGTACTGTCCTCCCTAAAGCCCTGTACTCACCAGTGCTCCCCTCCTCAGGACCCTCATGTGGACCAGTATGAAGCCAAAGAATGGACATTTATTATTGAGAATGTAAGTGTCCTGGTGGGCAGGGGCCTGGGGTCTCGGGGACCTTAAGGCAGTACTTGATGCTCCTGTTCCTCCACTCCACAGGAGTCCAAGGGGCAGCGGAAGGTGCTGGCCACTGCTGATGTGGACCTGGCCGGCCATGCAGGGCCTGTGCCTGCTCAAGTTCCCTTGCGGCTACGGCTGAAGCCCAAGTCGGTGAAGGTGGTGCATGCTGAGCTAAGCCTCACCCTCTCTGGGGTGCTGCTGCGTGAGGGACGTGCCACGTGAGTGTCTACCTGCCCTCTTTGGCCCTGGCCTGTGTGCTCTGAATCCAGCCCTCAGCTCTGACCTCTGACCCACAGGGATGATGACATGCAGAGTCTGGCCAGCCTCATGAGTGTGAAGCCTAGCGATGTGGGCAACTTGGACGACTTTGCCGAGAGTGACGAGGATGAAGCTAATGGCCCTGGAGCCTCTGCGGCCCGGGCTCGAGGCTCCCAGCCAGGTGGGCTCATAGCCTACTATGGGTTGAGACCGCCAAGGCCTGGGGCAGATGAGGGGTGCCCAGCTACAAGCACTGGGTGTGCTGGGTAAGGCCAGCTTGTGCACACTCAGTAATGCAGGTTGGGGAGACAGTCTGGTTTCTACCTGACCTGAGAAGCTGGCTCACATGCAGAATGGGTTGTACGAAATCTGCCCCTTACCACCCTGTTCTCCCTCCCTTCTCTTCTCCCTCCCATCTGCTCCTTTAAAGTTTTCATGCTTCACCTCATGGTTCTCTCTCACTCTCTCTCTGCATCTGTGGGCCTGTCTCTTCTCGAAGGCAAGGGCAGTGCCCTGAGGCCAGGGCGTTTCTCAGGTAGGCCCTGCATTCTAGTTGGGATGTGTCTGTGGGGGGGTCCAACCTTCAGAGGGCCCTGCTCTGGGCTTACTACCCCTCCAATGGGCTCCCTTCCAGATCCCTCTAGGGAGCTGAAGACACTTTGTGAAGAAGAGGATGAGAGCCAAGTACGGCCCCAGCAGGCAGGTAAAGCCTGAGCTAGGATTGAGGTAGGGGACTGAACCCTGTGTCACAATCCCAGGCCTCAGTGCTCCCTTTCCCTTTCCTCCAGCTGCCAGCCCTTCTAGTGCTGAAGATACCAGTCCTGCCCCTGTGAGTGCCCCTGCGCCCCCAGCCAGGGCCTCCCGGGGCCAGGGGTCACATCCAACTGCTATAGCGGGGGGCCAGGTGGGGCCTAAGGCCCCAAGGCCCCCAGGAACCCCACCGGAGACAAGGTGAGGAAGCAGCCCCACTGCTATAGAGCCCCACCCCACCTCTCCAGTGCTCTAGCCATCTGCAGGGTGCTGTAGGACTGAGAATGAGGCCCCCAGGATCTCCCAACACTAGCACTTCCTCTCTTTCCTCAGGTCCTCCAAGCAACCAAGCCAGGACATGGCACCCACCCCAGCCCCTCGGCTCCGGAAAGGCTCTGATGTCCCCCAGTCCCCAGATTCCCCCAGGGGAGACGAGGTCCTTAACACTTCAGAGGCTCCTCCAATAAGAGTGGGTTCTTCTGGGGAGACCCAGGCCTGGGCCAGCCCACAGGAAGGAACAGTGTCCCAGGGAGCCAGGATGGGCCCAGATATTGAGAACAGAGGCACCAGAGATGCCTTGGGAGAACAAAGACCCAAGGTTGAAGAGAAGAGGAAGACTGGGGACAGTTCTGAGGCTAGTGGGGTGGACATAGAGCAAGGGGCAGGAGCCCAGGAGAACACTAAAAGGTCAGGCGTCACAGCAGGGGAGGCTGAAGAGAGTTCAGAATGTAGTCAACAGGATGCTGAGCAGGGGTCAAAAGCAGCCCAGGAGAGACCTGAGGCAAGACTCAGAGTAACACCTGCGGCTCCTCCTAGGAGCTCTCAGGGGAAAACGGGTGTCAGGACCCAGGAAGAGGTTCCCACAGATCTGAGCTCACCTCTGGCTGAGCCTGCAGGGCACCCAGTGCATCTCACAGTTGCCAGAGCTGCTGAAAGGCAGGAGACAGAGAGCATAGAGGTGAGCCCCATAGCCCCTGGTATGGAGAGGTCAGGCCTGGAGCAGGACCCCTCTGCTGGAGCAGCAAGCGTTAGGCCCCAGGTGAGCAGGTTTCAGGAGGTGGTATCTAGGGATCTGAGGGTCCTGCAGGCGGAGGTAGACGCCAAGGAGTCAAGGCTCCTGAGAACTGAGGCTGAACTGACACCGTGGGAGGTATTAGGGACCCAAAAGACAGGTGCCTGGGAACCAAAATCCTCAGAAATAGAGACTGGGGCAGCAGAAGCTGAAACATTGGGGTCCCAAGAGACAGAGGCAGCAAGATCAGAGGTCCTGGAGTCAGAGGCTGCTGGGACAGCAAAGTCTGAGGTACTGGTACTGGGGGTCCAGACGGAAGAGGTGGGGGTTACAGGGTTGTTGGGGACAGAGGCTGGGGGTTCTGTAGTTCCAGGGACCAAGACGAGGAAAGCAGAAACTGAGATACTGGAGACAGAGGAGATTGCAGTGGGGAGTCCTAGGGTCCAGAAGATAGAGGTGGAGACCCTCAGGGCTCAGAAGACAGAGGTTGGGGAGGTAGAGGCAGAAATACTGGAGACGCAGAAGATAGTAGCTGAGGGATCAGGGCTTCTAGGGATGGAAACCAAGATGCCACAATCTGAGATATTGGGGGCCCAGGAGACAGAGGAGAGCGATTGGGGGATCCCAGGGATAGGGACTGAAACAGCAGAAAAGGAGACATTAGAGACCAAGGAGATAGCATCTGGGGGTTCAGGGCCCCCAGGGATACAATCTAAGATAGTAGGAGCCCAAGAGAAAGAGGTTGGGGGTTTAGAAGTTTCAGTGATAGAACATGAGACAGCAGAAGCTGACATATTGGGGGCCCAGGAGACATTACAGGGTTCTGGAGTACTTAGGGTAGAAGCCAGGATAACAGAATCTGAGATCTTGGAGACAGAGGCAGGGGGCTCAGGGGCTCTGGAGCTAGAAACTGGGGCAAGAGAAGCTGAGGTATTGGTGACCCAGGAGTTAAGAGCTGGAGGTTCAGGAGTCCCAGGCATAGAAGCTGAGAGAAGAGACACTGAGATATCAGAGATCCAAGAGGTAGCTGCGGATTCTTGCCTATTGAGGACAGAAGCTGAAAAATCAGAATCTAAGATATTAGGGGCCCAGGTGACAGAGGTGGAAGGTTCCAGAGTAGAGACAGAAGCTGAAATGTTAGGGATGCAGAAGGTAGCAACTGAGGGTTTGGGGGTTCCAAGGACAGAGGCTGAAGTAGCAGACTCTGAGATATTAGGGGCTCAGAACAGAGAGGCTGGGGCTTGGAGGATGGCAGGGATAGCTTCTGAAATAACAGAAGTTGAGTTTTTGGGGACACAGGAGGCAGAAATAGGGCATTCAGAGATTCCAGAAACAGAAGCTGAGATAGTAAAATCTGAGATATTGGGAGCCCGGGAGACAGAGGTGGGGGCTTTAGGGGTTCTGGGAATAGAGACTCAGGTAGCAGAAGCTGAGGTATTAGGGACGCAGAGAAAAGCAGCCAGAGGCTCAGGGACCTGTGGGATAGAAGCCGAGATGGCTAGGTCCTGGGAAACAGAGGTCAGGGATTCCAGGATCTCAGGGCCAGAGGCTAGAATGGCAGAACCTGAGGCACCGAGGGCTCAGTGGACAGAAGCTATAGTTTCAGAGAATGAGGAGGCAAAGGCTGAATCTTTGGGAGTCCAGGATCCTGGAGCCTGGGGAGTTCTCAAATATGAGGCTTTAAGGGCTTCAGTCACTAAAAGAATTTCAGGGTCCCAGAAAGTAGAGGCAGAGGTTTTAGGGGCACAAGATGCAGAGACTAAAGTTTTAAGTTCCCAGGGGACAGAGACTAGAGTTTGGGAGACACCAGAGTCCAAATCTGGAGCTTTGGGGCCCCAAAAAGAAGAGATGATGGTTTGGGGGTCCCCAGAGAATACATCTGGTGTTTTTGAGGCCCCGAAAGCAGAGTCTGAGGTCTTGGGAACTCAGAAGGGCAAAGAAGCTGAGGGAAGTCTTCCAGAGGCCAGCCTGATTGAGGCACAGGTGGCCAGTGGGGCAGGAGCTGGGGTGCCCAGGTCCTCAGGGGCCTTTTCCCCAGAGGAGCCTGAAGAGGACAGGAGGCTGCCGGGCAGCCAGGTAGGGATGGGGACCGCCAAGGGTCCAGTCTGCTGCTTTCCACTAACCTGGGGCTGAACGAATGACAGCTCTGCATGGACCCACCAGGTGGACTGAGATGGGTGTGGTGTGGGGCTCAGCTTCAAGAAAGCCCTTTACCTTCCTCCCTTGGGGTGCCCTGGCTCTACTACCTTGCTGGGTCACCGCATGGACCTGGATACCCCTTAAGCTGACTTTCTGGGCTGACTTTGAGATGTGGCTGCTGGTGACCTCTGATCTTGCCTGAGGGCCATTGACCATTTAAGTGAACTTGGCAGATGACCCTCCTTCCCTAGTTGGAAACCCTTTTGCCTGGCCTGAGTATCTGACCAGTGGTCTCTGGTGATCCTTGCAAACTCAGCTTGGACTGTTTTGTGCCAAGCCTGAGTTGCTCCCAATGGGCAGAGAGAACAGGTCCCTAGAACACATTCCCTAAATCCACCCCTGTGTGTTCTCTTCAGGCACCACCTGCTCTGGTCAGCTCCAGCCAGTCCCTGCTTGAATGGTGTCAAGAGGTCACCAGTGGCTACCGTGGTGTCTGCATCACAAACTTCACCACATCCTGGCGCAATGGCCTGGCCTTCTGTGCTATTTTACACCGATTCTACCCAGATAAGATGTGAGCAGCTAGGGTATGGGTGAGGATGAATGGGGAAACTTGTATGGACACCCCTTCAGGGACACTGGTGCCATTCACTTCTGACCAGCATATTCATTCATATTCTCATTCTCTGTCTCTCTTGCTGTTTCCTTTTGTAGAGACTATGCCTCCCTTGACCCGCACAATATAAAACAGAACAACAAACAGGTGAGCTGGGAAGGAGCCAGGGCTAGAGAGGGTAGCAGGGTCAGGCTGCCTGGCTGAAAACTGGGGGGGTTTGTATTTCCTGCCCCAGCCTGGCTTCTAGACTTTCTATGAGAGAGGGGGGGGGAATAGAGAAAGACAGAGAGAATGGCCACCCAGGGCCTCTAGCCACTGCAAACAAACTCCAAATGCATATGCCACTTGTGCATCTGGCTTTATATAGGTACTTGGGGATCGAACCCAGGTCATTAAGCTTTCCTGGCAAGTGTTTTAACTGCTGAGCCATCTCACCAGCCCTGCTTTCTTTAATTTTGTTTTTGGTGTATGCATATGTTTTTGCCAGGCGTGGTGGCACACACCTTTAATCCCAACACTCAGGAGGCAGAGGTAGGAGGATTGCCGTGAGTTCAAGGCCACCCTGAGACTACATGGTGAATTCCAGGTCAGCCTGGGCTAGAGTGAGACCCTACCTGGAAAAAAAAAAACCCAAAATTTTCTCTAGATGGTTTTTCCAAAACAACCTTTCAGTAATGGGGTGTGCACGATGTAGTTGCTAGGTAACATGAGGGTGTTCCTTGTTGCTAAAGGCGTTGCTAAGCAAATCCTGGCTGGGGAGTCTCAGGGACTCCCGGAACCGCTAGCGGTGGGTCTGCAGAGTTGCTGGGTGACCTGAAGCTCACTCCTCTTCCTAGGCTTTCGATGGCTTTGCTGCCCTGGGCGTGTCGCGGCTGCTGGAGCCAGCGGACATGGTGCTCCTGTCGGTGCCCGACAAGCTCATCGTCATGACCTACCTGTGCCAGATCCGCGCCTTCTGCACGGGACAGGAGCTGCAGCTGGTGCAGCTGGAGGGCGGCGGCGGCGCGGGCACTTACCGCGTGGGCAGTGCCCAGCCGAGCCCGCCGGACGCCCTGGACGCTGGCGGCCTGGCGCAGCGGCTGCGCGAGCACGGGGCCGAAGCGCCCAAGGAGGCTGTGAACCGTGGGGCCGGGGCGGTGCCCAAGGTGGCCTCCAGGGACCCGGACCCGGGCTGCACCTCCAAGGACGGCGAAGCGGCCCCCGCAGAGGGGCTGGTGAACGGCGTGAAGCTGAGGCGGCCGTCGGTCAACGGAGAGGCGGGGCCCGTGCCACCACCCAGGGCGCACGGCTCTTTCTCCCACGTGCGAGACGCCGATCTGCTAAAGAAGAGGCGCTCGCGGCTGCGGAACAGTAATTCCTTCTCTGTGGACGACCCAGACTCGGGTGCATCGGGACCTGTGTCGGCGGTGAGTGTCCCCTCACCCTGTTGCGGCTCAGGATGGTGGGGGTCCCTCAGAGAATGGTTCAGAGTGGCCCCAAAGACAGCTCTTGATGAGCTTCAGAGAGGCGATTTAGCTGGATGCTGCGAGAAGCACTTTCTGATCGGAGGGGACCCTGCTGCTGATCCTAGGCAAAGCCCACTGGTCCCAGAACACACGTGAATTGTGCTGCAAGACTGTGCTGTATACTGATGGTTTCTAACAATCGGTGCTGCCCATTTTGAGGAACCGTGGATTGTAGTAGGAAGTTCCAGAAGTCTCCATGCTGTCAGCACTCAGAGTTTTGTGGGCTGTAAAGTGAGTTTGGCCCTTTTTCCCCTCTGTGGTTGGCCCTGGTGTCAGTCACCTTGACCCATTAGCTGGTAGCAGGGTTTGTGTCTTCAGGGATCCTCCAGCAGCCTTTGCATTCTCTGACTTGGATATTTAACCCTAGAGACTGGAGACCAGTTTTCTCTTTTCCTGTAATAGGAACTTGGACTTGGGGCGCCACTCTGGGGATGGTGTCTCCACTCTATGCTCTACAGGCCTAATTTTTTTTTTCCATTTGTTAACTTGTTTACTGTATGCTGCCCAACATGTCCTTAGAAGATAACTCTGAGTGCTGAAATTTTTGTGTTTTGTTCACTGCTCTAGTCTCAGTATTTACAACAGTGACTTGTATAGAACACATGTTGACAAGTGTCTTTTAATTAAAAGAAGGAACCACAGAAAGGTAGACAGAGGAAGAGTTGCAGTGGCTTATCAAAACTCAGAGGAGAGCCGGGCGTGGTGGCGCACGCCTTTAATCCCAGCACTCGGGAGGCAGAGGTAGGATTGCAGTGAGTTCAAGGCCACCCTGAGACTACATAGTGAATTCCAGGTCAGCCTGGACTAGAGCAAGACCCTACCTCGAAAAAACAAAACAAAAAAAAAATGAAAAGAAAAAAGAAAAGAAAGAAAACAAGTAAAACAGTAGCAGCAGAAATGTTCAGGACTTAATTAGGGACCTGTTAGTCATCTCCCTGAAAGTCCCCAGATGCCAGCGAGGCCAGCCTGAGCGCAGGAGAGACAGACAGAGCCCCAGAAGGCATCTCTTAGGCTGTGTTAGTGTGAGGCAGTCACCTAATCTATGAAGTGGAGGCTCCAATTTACACCCTTGTGGGCCCAAGGCCCAGTGCCCGGTCCTTCTAAGCCAGGCCCTCCTCTAGCCCTTACCCCACTGGAGATGTTTGACCCTCAGGGCCGGTGGAGGCTCCTTCTCATTGGCTGCCTCCATCCCCCATTCCCCTAGAGTGCTGAGGGAGGCCCAGCCCCACCCTCGGGAGCTCCCAAAGGACTGGAGTAGGATGAGGTCAGGCACCTTGAGGCTGGGGTGGAGAGGAAGCAGTTCCAAGAGAACTGCTGAGTGCTTCTGAGGCAGCCCAGAAAGGCTTCCTGGAGGAGGGGCCACGCAAGAGTATAGAAAGAGGAATTTGGGTTAGACACGAGGAAGAAGCTTTGGAATTCCCATTGGGGCTGCTGGTGTGAGTAAGCACAAGTAAGCGCAATAGCTGCTGACGTTTGCTTTCTGTCTGCCCCGTAGGTGGCTCGCCTACCCCCGCAACCCCTCGGCTCCTCATAATGCCCCTTTCAGGAAGGAATGACCCACCTCCCGTTTTACAGGTTTAACACTGAAGAAACCCAGGGAGTCCAAGGGTCTGGATGCTGGCATAAACTCGTTAGGAGCCCACGATCCTAAATGGCGCCCTCTGCTGGGAGGTTGTTTCCCAAGCCAACCACTCAATCTCTGTTTTTTTGTTTGTTTGTTTGTTTTTGGGGTAGGGTCTCGCTCTAGTCCAGGCTGACCTGGAATTCACTACGTAGTCTCAGGGTGGCCTTGAACTCACGGCGATCCTCCTACCTCTGCCTCCCGAGTGCTGGGATTAAAGGCATGCGCCACCGCGCCCGGCTTCAATCTCTGTTTTTTCCCTGAGGATGAGAGGCCCTGTGAGGGCATCTCTGCAGGGTGTCGCTAAGGGGAGCTGCATGTTTTTCCAGATGCCTTTTCGGAGGCCTGCAACATGTAGGTCACACAGCTGGGATGCTCACCATTTTACAGTCAAGGACTCAAGCCCAGTGGGAGTCCAGGTTTGGGAACAAATTTTGGGTTAGAGAGTCCCAGCCCAGGGCCAGGCTATGTGAGCTTCTTATCTGGCTTTCAGTTTCCTTCTTGGTAAAGTGAGGATAGTTCCTGCCTCATGGGGTTGTTGGGAAGTAAATGTCTGCAAAATGCTTCACAGTGGCTCAAATATCGTTGCTTAAGAGACAGTAATTGTCATTAGTCAGTGTACCCTGTGTGCTGGATGCTGGCCTGTCTGAAGGGGCCACCTCCAGTCAGGGAGGCTGCCATAACCAACCGGTAGCAAAATGAAGTTGGTGGGGGCTGAGCCATCACGGGAGGCCCTGGTGGCCTCTGTCCTACCTGGGGATCAGGGAGGGAGGCCGAGGAGGTGTGGAAGCCTGAGGAACTCCTGCAAGGAAGGACTGAGCTGGGCCTGGAAGGTTAAGTTTTTAGGGCAGCTCAAGATGGAGGCAGATTGCAGGCTGAAGAAGCTTTTTAGGGAACTGAAAGTCCCATCACTGTGACCAGAGGCTGGTGCCTTGGTGAAGTTGTCCACAGGCCTCAGTAGCGAGGCTGAGGGCTGAGAATGGGGTATGAAGGGTTAGTTACACTGAGTGAAGGTTTGGGGAGGACCTCTTGTTGAAGGCAGAGCATGGTAGTGGCTAGCGAGTGTGTCACCACTGACCCAAGCCAAGAGGATGACGCCGGAACCAGGGATGTCTCTCAGAGGGGTGCAAGTTGGGGTGGACAGCCGAGTGGTTCAACTTGTTCAGGACCCACCTGTAACCACGAAGGGTGGACAGCAGTATTTGTCAAGGGAGTCAGGGTATTAGCTGAGTCAAAAGCTGGGGGTCCCAGGAAAGGGGAGTGGGACACATTGGATGGCAGTTGTGGCCTCTCCAGAGAAAAGTGCTCAGGTTCAGCCTGGCTTTGTGAACAGCACTGCTGGCTCTGGGAGCGGGAACTGAGTAAGTGAGATGGCGCCCCCTTCTGGCCTGGAGGTGGAGGCACTGGCTCAGGACGGCCTTCCACGAGGGTGGGGATGTCACTGGGCAGCTAGCTCCCTGTCACTCCAGAGGCCCTAGCCATGAAGTAGATGCCAGTGTCCCCAGGGGCTTAGTAGAGGAAGAATTGAGGAGGAGAGTGGTTTCAGTTGAGCCCATCAGGAAGGAGAGCTGAATGCCTCCTTTTTGCCTGGGAAGAAGCACTGGGCAGGCAGGGCCAGGAAATGAAAACCCACCTCCCCTGTGTATGACAGGCTCTGGCTAGGCTGCCTGGGGATGTCCCAGCCCTCATCAGCTTCTTTGCCCACAGGAAGGCCCTAGCCCTGACACCAACCCTGACCCTGGCCAACCCACGACCACTGCCCAGCCCCAGCCCCCTCTTGGTGAGTAGTCTGGGAGGGGTTGGGTGACCCAGCTCAGCTGGGGCTGCTCACAAATCTCTTCTGGGAACCTCCGGGGATCACAGCTGGCTGGAAGCACCTAAACTGGTCTCTCTGCAGGTGGGAGTCCTTCACCAGAGGAGTCACCCCCAAGTCCAGGAGAAGAGTCTGGGTTGGTAAGGAAGGCTAGGTGGGAGGAACTCGTGGACATTTCCTAGGCAGGACTGGGATGAGCTCACCGGTCTCTTGCCCCCTTTTCTGCCCCCAGCAACGGTTCCAGGACACAAGTCAGTATGTGTGTGCAGAGCTGCAGGCCCTGGAACAGGAGCAGAAGCAGATCGATGGGCGGGCAGCTGAGGTGGAGACACAGCTGAGGAGCCTCATGGAATCAGGTACGGCTGCCATTTGGAGTCTCCTGCTCAATGCCACCCTCAGATCTGCCCAGCCCTGCAGCAACTCCCGATCTTGGGAGGAGGCAGAGCTGGAGCCCTTTAACAATGGGCATGCTGGAGGCTTCTGAAATGCCCCAAGGAAGCAAGCCCCTCCCCCAATCTTCAGCTGCTCTAACTGGGACCGGAGGCAGGTCTACTGACTATCTTGGCCTGATTCAGGTGCCAACAAACTTCAGGAGGAGATGCTGATCCAGGAGTGGTTCACCCTGGTGAACAAGAAGAATGCTCTCATCCGGAGGCAAGACCAGCTGCAGCTGCTGTGAGTCTGGCTTTTGCGGCCCAGGCCCCGCCCCGCCCACCAGCCAAGGCTCCGCCCCACCAGCTCTAGCTCCGCCCCCATCGACTCCTGGCTGCCGAGCAGATGAAATGAATCATAGCTATTCTCTGCTTCCTTCCATTTTTCTCTTCTTCCTTTAAAAATATTTTTATTTATTTATTTGAGAGAGAGCGAGACAGAAGCAGACATAAAGAGAGTAAGCATGGGCAGTCAGGGCCTCCTGCCACTGCAAACCAACTCCAGATGCATACTCCACTTCGTGGACCTGGCTTTATGTGGGTTACTGGGGAATCGAACCCAGGCTGTCAGGCTTGTTCCTTTAATCACTGAGCCATCTCTCCAACTCCCTCCCCCATTGTTTTGAGATAGGGTCTCATTCTAGCCCAGACTGACCTTGAACTCATGACGATCCTACTACATCAGCCTCCCGAGTGCTGGGATTATAGGTATGAGCCATCATACTACTTGCTTCCTACAATTTTTTTTTGAAAATTTTAGGTAGGTGTGGCAGTGCACGCCTTTAATCACAGCACTTTAGGCAGAGGTAGGAGAATCTCCATGAGTTGGAGGCCACCCTGAGACTACATAGTGAATTTCAGGTCAGCCTGGACTAGAGCGAGACCCTACCTCGAAAAACCAAGAGAGAGAGAGAGAGAGAGAGAGAGAGAGAGAGAGAGAGTGTGTCAGAGTGTCAGAGTCGGGCGTGGTGGCACAGGCCTCTAATCTCAGCACTCAGAAGGCAGAGGTAGGAGGACCTGAGTTCTTGAGTTCGAGTTCGAAGCCAACGTGAGACTATAGTGACTTCCAGGTCAGCCTGGGCTAGAGGGAGACCCTAGCTGGGTGTGGGGGCGGGAAGGAAAGTGGGTCTGGCAGGAGTGAGGCTATGGAGTGCTCACAGCCAGGGCACTCCTTCTGGCCCCCCTTTCTCTGACTTGGCACCCCTATTTGGCACTCAGCATTGAGGAGCAGGACCTGGAGCGGAGGTTCGAACTGCTGAGCCGGGAGCTGCGGGCCATTCTGGCCATTGAAGGTGGGAGAGGAGCCCGAGGGGCTTGGGGGTAGGAATGGGGTCCGGGAGGGCACCTCCTTCCACCGCCTCTTGGCTTTTCAGAATGGCAGAAGACGGTCGCGCAGCAGCACCGGGAGCAACTCCTCCTGGAGGAGCTGGTGTCCCTGGTGAACCAGAGGGACGAGCTGGTCCGGGACCTGGACCACAGGGAGCGGATGTGAGTGAGTGTGTGTGGGGGGGGGGAAGGCGCGCCTGGACCCGGGCTCACGTGAACCCTTCTTCCCGGCAGCGCCCTGGAGGAGGACGAGCGCCTGGAGCGCGGCCTGGAGCAGCGGCGCCGAAAGCTGAGCCGGCAGCTGAGCCGGCGCGAGCGCTGCGCACTGAGCTGACCGCGGAGGACCCGCCGTCCCGGGCGCACCCCGGACCGCCCACCCCGGCCAGACAGTATTTATTTGCCCTTCTGAGTGTGCGTGCATGCCTGCCTCCTCGTCCTCGTCCCCTTCTCGAGCCTCTTGAGCAATAAAGTTGGACTGGGACACCCCAGCCATGGCCCTTTCTCAGGAGGACCTGAGCTTCAGAAGGAGGAAGAGGATGGACTTAGGACAATAATGTTGTCTATGGGACTCTAACCAAGGCCAGGCCAGCCAACCTGAGCTATGTAAGAACGTATTTTGAAAAAAATAAAATACACACAGTGGAATTGCTTCTTCTTCTTTTTTCTTTTTCCCTGAGGTAGGGTCTCACTGTAGCCCAGGCTGACCTGGAATTCACTATGTAGTCTCAGGGTGGCCTCGAACTCATGGTGATCCTCCTACCTCTGCCTCCCGAGTGCTGGGATTAAAGGCATGTGCCACCACACCTGGCACTGGAAGCAAGTGCCTTAACCGCTGAGCCATCTCTCCAGCCCCTGTTTTTATATTTTATAGTGCTGAAGACTGAACCCATGGCCTCCTGGTGCATGCTAAGCCACCCATTTTAATTTTTTATTTTTATGAGCACACTCCTTGACATTCTCACACCCTTCCCCACCATGTCCAGATGCTTTGCATCACTCCTGGTGGTCTCCTCAGGGTCCTCCAACTGAAAGGAGCTAAAGTCCTGTCACCTGACTACTGTCAGCAAGCAGGGGTCTGTTCTGATGACGGACTGGCCTGCTCTGAGGCTGAGGCCTCAGGAGGCAGGGTACTCAGAGCCAGCTCATCCTGACATAGGATGCCATCCTGGTCCTCAGCTGTCAGAGGGATGCTGGACCCAAAAAATTTCACCATGGCACGGACCTGTGGCAGCTCTGCAAAGATCTCCACAGTTAGCAGCATGGCCAAGATCCCTAGGAGCAAGTAACCTGAGGAAGGAAAGGTTAGGACAGATGTTGGGGTGTTCACGATGCAACCCTCCCACTTCCCATTGTGATGATCCACCCTGGCACTACTCAACATTGGCTCCAGGGTTCTTTGGACTACACTGCCCAAACCATGCTCTAGGATAGGATCTCTTCACCTGTGAGCCCCAGCCCCTAGTGGTCTATGGGAGTTGTAGTCCAGGCTCCCTTACTCTTCTTTCTGGACTCACCAAGAAGTCCAAGCTGACCAAGGTGGTAAACCACTGGATGCAGGCCACGGCCATGGCCAGGCAACAAGTCCCCCAGGCCAATAGTGCTGAGTGAACCAAAGCAGAAGTAGATGGCCTCCAGCAGGCTGTAGTCCCCCTGCAGACCCCACAGCACCAGAGCTGGGAGCAGCACAAAGATGCTGGCCGCCAGCAGGCCCAGTCCTACGGCCTGGAGCAGAGCGCCTTGTGCTGGTGACAGCTGCCAGTGAACAGCTACCCAGGCAGTTGGACAGTTGAACATAGGCAACAGGCAGTGGCGCAGGGTGGCCACGAGTGCTAGGGAGGCTGGCAGTCCTACGGCTGCGTAGACCACACAGAAGGCTTTTCCACCTGCTGACAGTGGGGCCATTTGGCCATAACCTGGAGAAGGGAGAGAGAGGTCAGTTCTTGCTGGGGTCATTTTCTCCATCACGTCTCACAGAATGCTGCCCTCTGGTGGCAAAAGTTACACTAACTTCTTAGGCTCCTAACTTCACTGGGGAATCCTGGACCACTTTTGCCTTTTCAGGGAAATGAAGGGACTAAAGATAGTTCCTCAGGGCTTTTGTGGTTCCAACAACTTAGAACTGCTGTTCTTCCCTTGAGAGATTTTAGCTGGCTCCTTCTATCGCCTTCCTTCTTTTATGGTGCTAGAGATGGAACCCAGGGTCTCATGCATTCTAGGTAGGTGTTCTACCATTGAGTTATAGCCCCAGCCTGATACTGGCATTCTGAGAGCTTCCTCAGATCTTTAAATTTTTAAAATTTTATTTGTAAGCAGAGAGACACGAGAGAGAGAGAGAGAGAGAGAGAGAGAGAGAGAGAGAGAGAGAGAGAGAGAATATGGGTGCACCAGGGCCTCTAGCCACTGCAAACGAACTCCAGATGCTTGGGCAACTTTGTGCATCTGGCTTTATGTGGGTACTGAGGAACTGAACCCAGGTCATGAGGCTTTGCAGGCAAGTGTCTTAACTGTTGAGCCATCTCTCCAGTCCTCAGCTCTTTTCTTAACCAATATTTCCAAATCCACAGCTGGTGGAATGTCACCCACTCTCACCCCCAGTTGTGTATCACATTCCTGTATGCTGGATGGAATCTGAGTCTGGCCAGGACTTGATTTACAGTGCAGGAGGCAGACAGGAAGACACGAAGGCCTGAAAAGGGAGGCCATTTAAGGCTAGTGAAACCAGAAAAAGGCTAGGAGAGTGAGGCATGCTGGGAGAACAGCTGGTTCAGAGGTTGCAAACTCCAGTGCTGTTATAAACCAAATGTGAGATAAGAGAAAGTGATGGAGGCTAGAGTAGGCTTGAGAGCAAGTGGTTTGTCAGAGGTAGGCCCCCCATATACTGTCTAAGCCAGTTGTTTCCAATTGTAAATACAAATTTTAATAAAGAAGCTGGAGGCTGGGGAGTTGGCTCAGTGGGTAAAAGTGTTTGCTATGCAAGTCTGATGACCTGAGTTAGGCTCCTGAGAATCTATGCACAGCCTGACACACTGGTGAGTGTCTGTAATCCTAGCTTTCCTGGGGCGAGATGAGTGTTAAGACAGGAGAATCTTGGAAGCTTGTGGGCCAGTTAGCCTTGTATACACAGCCGTGAAGAGACCTGTCTCAAGCAAGGTGGAAGATGAGGGCCAACACCCAAAGTTGTCCTGACTTTCACCACACACTCAAAGATTAAGAAGTTGGGGCTGGAGAGATGGTTCAGCTGTTAAGGCACTTGCCTCCAGTGCCTAAGGCCCGGGGTTCAATTCCCCAGGACCCACATAAGCCAGACCCACAGGTGGTGGCCCTGGTGCTCTCTCTCTCTCTCTCTCTCTCTCTCTCTCTCTCTGTATCTCTCTGCTTGAAAATGAATAAAATATTTTCAAAAAAAGATTAAGAAGTTGGAAATACAGATCTCAATTAAAATATTTAGATTATTTGGGAGCTTGGGAAATGCCTTAGTGGTTAAAGGCACTTGCTTGCAAAGCCTGCTGACTTGGGGTTCAATTTCCCAGTACCCTCATAAAGCCAGATGCACAAAGTAGTTTTGTAGTAGTAGTTAGTATCTGGAGTTTGTTTGTAATGGGAAAAGAAAGTGACATGCCCATTTTCTGTCTCCATTTGCAAAAAAAATAAAATATTTTTAAAATAAAAATATTTAAACTATTTGCAAAGCAACCAAACAAAACACTAGGGCTTTATTTTTCTTCACCTAAGAACATGCTGTTCCCCCAGCCAGGAATTCCTTCAACTCATCATCTCTGCACCCGATTAACTTGGCTCACAACACATCACTTCCTCTCTCCATCCCCACTTCAATGAATGATCCTAAGCTATACTTCCTCCAGCATCCATCCAAGAATCCACTCCACAGTGTTGTATTCCCTGCCTTCCTCAGGTCTACGGCATCTGGACACTCTTGGATTTCAAAGAGTGCCTGGGGTGGGGCTTGGGAGGCCACACCTGTCCTGGCAGCTGAAGTAGAGGTACCAGTTGGGGTGTGTTGTGTGGGGAGCCTTAGTTGTGATGTTAGGCCTGATAGAGCCTAAGTTGTCTGGTGCTTTGGGCTGGGGAAGGACTAAGCTTCCAGGGAGCCAACCGCCTCAGGAGCCTCCTCCTCCTACCGGCTTGCCTGGTGGTGGTGGCCTACCCGTGGTGGTGAGGATGCTGGCAGTGAAAAGCAGCGCTGAGGGCAGATCCCAGTTGCTTGCCTCGGAGCCGTTGCCAAAGCTGGAGATTCCGTGGGCCTGCGCTCTCCAAGCCACCCGGAGCAGCTCCTCCAGGGCTCCAGGCGGGAGGCAGGCCCTGTGCTCGGCCTGGAAGGCCGCCAGCTCAGCCTGGAGCTGGGTCTGGAGCCGAAGGGCTGGAGGGCCTTCCAGGGCCTGGAGCACCAAGGCTCCGAGTCCCATGACCAGCAGGTGGGCCACAACCAGGAGCAGGAATGGGGCCCAGGTTCTCAGACCCCCCATAGCGTGGCACTGAGTCGGAGATCGGAGACACTGGGAGCTGGCTGCTCTAGCAGGCACCTGGGAGGGGCTGTGCAGGGTGGGGCTAGGAGGAGGTGCTGCGTGGGAGGGTGGCTGGAGTAAGTGTGCATCCTCCCAGTTTCGGGGGCAAGACATGGCAGCTGGGGTGGTGAGGTGGGTGGAGGCAGGTGCTGCGGTTAGAGTGAGGACGTGGTGAGGAAGCAGAGGGCTTTACACTTATTCAAAGTCATGTTCATCTGGTCATACATACTGCACTTCACTCAGTCAGACACTAAAATGATGGGCTCAGGTCTCTGCCTTAGTGCTCACACAAGAAACCAGGTAAACCAAGAAAAGTGGAGCCGGGCTTGGTGGCGAACGCCTTTAATCCCAGCACTCGGTAGGCAGAGGTAGGAGGATTGTGGTGAGTTCAAGGCCACCCTGAGACTACAGAGTGAATTCCAGGTCAGCCTGGGCTAGAGCGAGACCCTACCTCGAAAAACCAAAATAAATAAATAAATAAAATAAAATAAAATAAAATAAAAGTGGTAATTTCCACTGTCTCTCTCTCTCTCTCTCTCTCTCTCTCTTTTTTGGTTTTTCGAGGTAGGGTCTCGCTCTAGTCCAGGCTGACCTGGAATTCACTCTGTAGTCTCAGGGTGGCCTTGAACTCACGGCAATTCTCCTACCTCTGCCTCCCAAGAGTGCTGGGATTAAAGGCGTGCGCCACCACGCCCGACTAATTTCCACTGTCTTAAATTCTGTGGAGGAAATGCCCAGGTAATGGGATCGTTCTGGGGAGAAGGTTAGCTCCCTGAGAAAGTTCCTCAAAGGAAGTAACATCCAGCCAGAGAAAAAGAAGCCAGTCATCGTAAGACCAGGGGCTAGCCGTGGGAAGAGAACTCAGGACACATTCTTTTGGGTTTTTTGAGGTAGGGTCTCGCTCTAGCCCAGGCTGACCTGGAATTCACTATGTAGTCTCAGGGAGGCCTTGAACTCACAGCCTTCCTCCTACCTCTGCCTCCCAAGTGCAGGGATTAAAGGATAAAGTACATCACCACACACAGCTCTAAGGGCACATTTTTGAGGACAGGTGGGCCCAAGAAGACCCACAGGGGAATACTGGGGCATCCTGGGTAGAATGGTTGTGACTAGGCAGAGAGCAGGAGAGGAATGGTGGGACTCAGGGTGGAAGCAATGGAACCAGGGAGAGATGAGAAGACTGAGAAGCCAGATGCTTCCTTCTCTCGAGCCTTCCGTGCCAACCCTTCCCAAGGAGCCTGTCCTGCCCACCCTCCTGCTTCTCTGCCCCACTGGATTGCAGACTAGGCCTGGCTACCATCAGCACTGGGGTAAGCACACTCATAAACCATGGAAGGACTCTGGCCCAGGGCACTGGGTAGGTGTGAGAGCAGATTCCAGGGATAGGTAACCATGCCTGCAGGTGGGTGGATTTATTCTATACATGTCCAGACCATGGGCTGGAGACAAACCCAAGGCAAACCCTAAAGATGCTGTCCATAGGCTCCTAGGTTGAGATCCACCTGCTACCTGGGCAGCACGGCCAGGCAAGGACTACCCAGCAACGAGCAGTTACTCAAACGGTAGAAATGGCTTAAGCAGGGGGCTGAAGAGATGGCTTAGCAGATTAAGGGGTTTGCCTGAAAAGCAGAAGGACCTGAGTTTAATTCCCCAGTGCTCACATAAAGCCAGACGCACAAGGTGGCACATGCATCTGGAGTTTGTTTGTAGTTGCTGGAGGCCCTTGACCTGTCCATTTTGTTTACCTCCTTCACTCTCAAAATAGGAGCAAAGAAGTGGAGTGACAAGGACTGGGAGGGATGAGAAGGTTGGTGAAGCCAGTGGTCCAAGTGTCCAGGAAGCTAAGAAGAGTCCTGAATGACTGACCCAGATTGGGGGGGGGGCAAGGAGACGCCGACAACACATAGCACCACAAAGGTGTTTTGTAGGACACTCTGGCCCAGGTCCAGGCTATCAGTCCATTGTGCTAGGAATATGAGGTCACTGAGTTACCTCCAAGAAGGGTGACAGATTGTATTTGGGGAGACAGCTTACAAGTTTATTTGGCTTCACTGGATCCCCAGTCCAAGGCCCCAACCCTGGCTGGGGCAGCAGAAAGGCACCCAGAAATCCCTGGCCCCTGAAGACCCCAGGGCAGGGGGTTCAGGAACTAAGTCTTGGGGCAGGGGCCACAGTAGGAAGACTTGTTCAAAAGTGCTGGTGACAGCTGAGACTAGCCCCTTCCCCCTGCACTTCCCTTCCTCCCTGCCCACTCCTGGGGGCAATTCCCTGAGACAAGCTCTGGTCCTCCCAACCAGCTGGGTACAGTGTCAGGCCCCAGTGGGGCAGGTAAGTCAGAAGGACCTACAAGTTGCAGGTGTGGGGGGTACAGCCCCCCCATCCAGTGTGAAGGCTTCCTGTGCAGTGTAGTGTTCCTGACCCCCAAAGTGGGGGGGGGGAGTGGGATCCCTGGGGGAAACCAAGGCAGCTATAGAGGCCTGCCTGGCTCCCATTCCAGTGTATGCTGTAGTTCCTCTAAGGCAGCTGGAGCGTGAAGGTATGGCATGACCCATTCAAGGCCCTGCCTCTGGTGCCCATGGGGCCTGGGCCCCCATGTCTTTGGTCTGTGCCCTGCAGTCCTGGGGGCCTCCCCGGAAAGGGTTGGCAGGTGGGGAGTCCCAGAACGGATCTGAGTCCGGGAACAAGGTCCAGGGTGCCCGACGGGGTGCAGGCTGTGGCGAGGGCAGGGGTGAAGGCCGTGGCCCAGCTGACACGAAGCTCCAGGGGTCAATGCGGCTGCGAAGGGGTGAGGGCCGAGGTCGGCTGATGAGGCCCAAGGGTGGTGAGCGAGGGGTGCCAGGGGTACCAGGAGCAGAACGTGATATTCCTGGTGGGGGTGAGACAGTTCTTCCTATGAGGATGCAGGAGGGGCACACAGTTAGGAAGCTACCAGGTCCTAGGTGTCACTAGGAGGCACTGCTCTTTAATTTCTATCTACCCAAGGGCTACTTGACTCCTAATTCCCAAGGCTCTTTATGCTCCATGATGCATCTGTTTATTACAAAGTAGCTAAGAGCCAGGTGTCCCAGATGGGTCTGGGCTTGGCCACTTACTAGTCTGTCAATCTCTGTACTCTATGGGCCATATGTCCTCATCTAGCCTGGTGTGTATGAGGGACATGTCTGTCATCTCAGCACTTGACAGGCTGAGGCAAGAGGACCAAGTATTGAGGCCAGTCTGGGATACATAGATACCCTATCTCCAAAAAGAAAACAAACAAAAAACCCACTAAATAAATAAATACATCCTCATCTAAAAACTTAGTTCAGGGCAAGAGAGATGGTTAAGATGCTTGCCTGCAGAGCCTAATGACCCAGGCTTGATGCCCCAGTACCCAAGTAAACGTCAGATGCACAAAGTGGCTCATTCATCTGGAGTTCATCTGCAGTGGCAGGAGGCCTTGGTGCACCCATTCTCTCTGTCTCTCTACTTACAATAAAAAAAAACAATGTAGTCAACAGGTTATGATAACTTAAATGAGATAACCTCTACAGAAGTGTCGTAGTCCTCCAAGAGGAGTTGGTCAGTAGCAGTATTTCAAGCTAAACTTAGAACTCGACTCTCTATAAAGCCCCAGTGCTCCAAGGACCGGGTTTTGGTGCACATCAGTGTGTTGACCTGAGTCCCCGACTGCACATCTCACTGATGGCCTCCATCTTCCCACTTGCTCTAAGGCCACTCACCACGTGTCTCCTCCCGCCGAGGGCTCTTGGCTGATGGTTGGCCGGAGGGTACACTTAGATCCAGTAATAGGGGTGTAGGGGTGGGTGGACCACGGGAATTAGGTGTTGTGGGAGAGAGGCGGATGAGTGGGGTGGAGGGTGGTTCCGCAGGACTGGGCAAGGACACTGGTGTAGGGGGCACTGGCTGGGGCTCCCCACGCTCTCGGCCTGGGCCTCCTGGCAGCTGCAGGTCACGGCCAAGGCCCAGAGAAGCTAGCAGAGCGGTGCCACGCAGCAGTGCACGCTGGATCAGCTTGGGTGTTCCTGAGCTGCTACCACGCTCTGCAGGACTTGGCCTCCGTGCTTCCTCAGGCTCTGGGCTTGGCCGTGGGGGGTTTCCTGCAAGCAGTGATCAGAGGTTAGACTAAGGCAGGCAGGTGTTCCAAATGAGGGTCCCAGGAACCCCTCAGTAACTCAGATCAAGGACTGAGTTCTGCTTCTCATCACCATCTTCCTTGGCTTCCCTGCTCTGTAGCCCAACTCTTCCCCACCCCTAAGAACATCTCCATAACCTGTATTCTGTCAGAAGGAAGGGTCTGCAAAAGGCTGGAGCCAGCAGGAGCAAAGCCTGAGATGATAGCTCAGAGATAGCAGGACAGGGGTCCAAGAAGAGGCAGGTTTAGGCTAGTGGGCTGTGGCCAGCCAAGGGCAAATAGTTACAGGGCTAGCTCCATGGACTGAAATCAGTGCCCTATGGCCAGTCCATTTGTGGCTGGGTAGCCCTGAACCTCTGCTCACTTGCCCCCACCCCAGCAGTAGCTTGGATGGAATATACAGAACAATTCCAATGTACACAGCCATTCTGAGGAGCACACACCACATCCTAGGAGTGAGGAACAAAAGGCTGAGAGGTTAGTGCCTGAGATCACAGCTAGTTTATGAGGAACATATGTCCCCATTCCAAAAGTGAGGGGATGTGTTTCTGTCAGGGATGAGTTGGATGATTTAAAGGAAGTATGTGGTCTGATTCTCATGCCCCAGAGTTCCAGGTCCAGAGGGGTTAAGGGCTTGCATAAGGCTACACAACCAGTGCGTGTGGATGTAGGTGGCCCCAATCCAGCAGGGGCAGCAGAGCCTTTGGCCCCTACCGCTCCACCCTAGATGTGAAGACATTAGTGTCTTCCTGTCTTTGAGCACAGGGTTAGCTTGATTCTGCTCTAGAGCACCTGAACGGGGCTGAGGAATCTATTACAAGGGGACATGAGATACCCAGGGTGGCTGCCCAAAGTCCTTTGATTTCCATTGACGTGTCAAAGCCCTCGGCAGCAGCTTTGTCCCTCTGCTTTTTCTTTCTTTTGCCAAACATGGAGCTGGCCTGCCTGGAGTAGAGACCTAAGTTGGACTGTCCAGAGGAAGAAATGTGAAAATGTGAGGCGAGGAGACCCAGCACTCAGGAGGCGGAGGTAGGATCGATGTGAGTTCAAGGCCAGCCTGAGACTACATAGTGAATTCCAGGTCAGCCTGGGCTACACTGAGATTCTACCTCGAGCCCCATGTCCCCTCCCCCAAAAAAAACAAACTGGGGGGCAGGGTTAGGAGGTTCACTGTTAAGTTTAGGCCAGCCTGGACTACAGAGTGAGTTTACAGTCAGTTTGGGCTAGAGTGAGACCCTTACTTAAAAAAAAAAAGTAAAAATCTGCATTTCAGGGGCCTCCTGAACTTATACCTGCTTGTCCAGCTTTAGACAAACCTATGTGCCCTGAGCTACTGCCTCAGCTCTGAGACTCCAAGCTCTCTACTCTTCCTGAGTGTCTTCAGGCTTCCTCTTCTTTGGTGGTGCCTGTGCAGGCAGCTTCTTCCAGCCAGCACAGAATTCCCACCTCAACTTTCAGCACCCTCTTATTCACCATCTAAGATACAACTAAGATGTCACTTCTTCCTCAAAAAACCAAAACCAGGGCTGGAGAGATGGCTCAGCGGTTAAGGCACTCGCCTCCGGTGCCTAAAGCCCCGGGTTCAATTCCCCAGGACCTACATAAGCCAGACCCACAAGATGGTGGCCCTCGTGTGCTCTCTCTCTCTCTGTATCTCTGCTTGAAAATGAATAAATATTTTTTAAAAAAACCCAAAACCAAACAAACAAAGGAACAAAAAATTTTTTGTCTTTTGAGACAGGGTCTCAAGACTGGCCTCCAATTTACTATGTATCTGAGATTGGTATTGAATCTTGATCCTCCTACCTGCACCTCTTAAGCACTAGAATTCCAGGTGTATACCACCATACCTGGTATCTATCACTCATGTTAGATCTTGAACAGATCTCCTCCCCTGCACTAATCTCTTCTGCATTTGCTTATTTTTAAAAATATTTGAGAGAGAGAATGGGTGTGCTAGGGCCTCCAGCCACTGCAAACCAACTCCAGACACATGCACCACTTTGTGTGTCTGGCTTAACATGGGGGTACTGGGAATTGAACCTAGACTGTCAGGCCATCAGGCTTTGGAAGCAAGCACCTGTAACCATGAGCTACCTCTCCAGCTCTTATTTGAGTCTGCTTCCTCTGCCAGTCAAACACATTCCTGAGGTTATGGCATTGTTGATCTCTAGCACTTTGAGGGCTGGCTCACAAGGCATCAATCATGTCTGAGGGAAGAACCTTTTCCTTCTTTCTGGATACAGGGTCTTGACATGTATCACAGGCTGGCCTCAAACTCTTGTCAACCCTCCTGTCTCATCTTCCTGTGTGCTGGGATTATAGGCATGCACCATCACACCTGGATCAAGAATTCATTTTGGGGGGCTGGAGAGATTGTTCAATGGTTAAAGCACTTGCATATAAAGCCTAACAACACAGGTTTGATTGCCCAGTACTTACCTAAAGCCAGATGCACAAAGTGGCACATGAGTTTGGAATTTGTTTGCAGTGGCAATAGGCCCTGGCAATGCCCATACTCACTGTCTTTCTCTAATAAAAATAATAGATTTCTTAAAAAATTTATACTTGGGCTGGAGAAGATGGCTTAATGGTTGGGGTACTTGCCTCCAGTGCCTAAGGCCCCCGGTTCAACTCCCCAGTGCCCACATAGGCCAGACCCACAAGGTGGTGGCCCTGGTGCGCTTTCTCTATCTGTATCTCTCTGCTTGAAAATAAATAAAGTATTTAAAAAAAATTTATACTTATAATCCTTGCATTAACCATGCGGTTCCCAGAATTTAGTGACTTGTCCAAGGTAATTCAGCAAGGACTTTAATTTACCTCTAAGCTTCCTGGCTATCATAGCTGGCAACTGTGTTGTTTACAAAGTACAACTCACTGCAATCAGGTGCCCGAGGGCCAGAATATCCAGCTGGGGACAAGTGGGTGGTGCTGAGATCCCCATTGGTGTACTATGCATCCAGGCCCAGTCCTGGATTCAGCTTCTGACTCTGTAGGTGGTTGGGAGGTCATGTGTTTGTTGTTGTTGAGGTAGGGTCTCCTCTAGCTCAGGCTGACATGGAATTCACTGTTACTATGTAATCTCAGGGTGGCCTCAAACTCCCTGCCATCCTCCTGCCTCTGCCTCCTGAGTGCTGGGCTCAAAGGCCTTCATGTATTCTTCTTATCGGCCCAGATGGAGGTAGGAGTGTGGGACTGGGCTAGGGATCCATGTGCTCAGTCAGCAACTAGGCTTGGCTGGTATCTTAGGTAGAACAGCCAGCTTGAGGGACATGGGGTCTAGGCCTGTGTTGTGCCCCCTGGGAACTCAAGGATGGTATGGTCAGGAAGGCTGACCCACTGGAGTCACAGGATCTCAAATTCTCCCTTGGCTCTCCTGGCCTGAGATGCTCTAGAACAGGGGAATCCAATCTCCCTGGCCTTCTAGTTTTCAGTTCAGTCCCTGCAGCACAGTCATGTAGCAGATGAAGTCCAAGGGACCATCTCAGGAGTCAGGCAGACCTGGGTTCGAATTCCTCTTCTGGATGCCCCACATTAACCACTTAACCTCTCTGTGCCTCAGTTTCCTTCTTAGTAAAACAAAGCAAATGTCAATAAATATTAGCTATTGTTTTGGTTTTGAAACGGTCTCTCTATGCATCCCTGGCTGGGCTGGAACGCCCTATGTAGACCATGCTGGACTTGAATTTGTATCAGCCTCCTGACTGCTGGGATTATAGGCACAAGCCACCACATCCAGATGCACTGTAGAGTCAGGGGATGGTGGAGGTGGCAACTCGGTAGGTATGTTGGGCGAAAGGGTGTTTGCTGAGCAGGGCTCTGGTTTGAGAGCCATTGGGGCAAGTGTTACACTCTGTTGTGAACAGTACACAGGGCTTGGGCTCTGAAGATGGTCCCTAGGTTGGTATAGGGGTCCATAGACAAGGGAGGGCACAACTTTCTAGTTCCTGTAGAATCCGAGCAGTGTTGAGCTGAGCCCTTGTCCCTCAGATGCTGGAGTGGAAGGAAAGCTTTCCAGGACATTGGCTGTGAGTATGGAAGCCAAAGTCACTCTTGGTTCAAGTTCTCAGCTTGGGAAGGGGGGGTGGGCTGGAGAGATGGCTCAGTGGTTAAGGGCACTTGTCTGAAAGCCCAGGTTCAATTCCCCGGTACCCACATAAAGCCAGATGCACTAAGTGGCACATGTGCCTGGAGTTCTTTGCAGTGGCAGGAGGCTCTGACACATCCAAACTCTCTCTCTCAAATAAAGAAGAAAAAAAGAAAGAAGAACGGAAATAAAGAAAGAAAGATAGAAAGAAATATACATATTCAAAAAGAAGTTCTAGGCTGGGCAAGGTGGTGCAGGCCTTTAATCTCAGCACTTCAGAGGCAGTGATGGGGGATCCCTGTGAGTTTAAGACCACTCTGAGACTACATGGTGAATTCCAGGTCAGCCTGAGCTAGAGACCCTATCTTTTTTTTAAAATATTTTATTTATTCATTTTCAATCAGGGAGGGAGGGAGGGAGGGAGGGAGGAAGGGAGAGAGAGAGAGAGGAGAGAGCGCACACCAGGGCCACCATCTTGTGGGTCTGGCTTATGTGGGTCCTGGGGAATTGAACCTTGGGGCCTTAGGCACTGGAGGCAAGTGCCTTACCCGCTGAGCCATCTCTCCAGCCCTAGAGACTCTATCTTGAAAAACCAGAAAATAAACAAACAAACAACAACAAAAAACCCAAGTTCTTAGCTGGAGATTTTAGATAGGTTATTTCCCCTTTTGGAACCTTAGTTTCCTTATCTCTAAGATGGGAACTATAACAGCACCTCTCTCACAGGGTTGGGCAGGGTGCCTCCCACATAGTAGGCACTGTTGTCATTATGGAGAATAGAAAAGCCATGAATTTTCCTGGAGGCAGTGACAATGGGCAATAGGCCCTACCTGCTCAGCCTTCTTTTCTTCTTCTAAACCCACATGTTCCCCACAAGGAACTTTTTGTAGAAACTGCTTTCTGACTCCATGGTTCCCTTCTCCTCTTTGGTACCAAATGGGAAGTACCATCCTGATTTTTTTCCTTCCCAGAGCCTGCTAAGTGTGCAGTGCTGCCATACGGCCAGGAAATTACCCAGCATGGGGGACTAGTCTCTGGGCTCTGAGGCCTGGAGGTCAGGCTAGGGTTCAAGGACTGGCTCTGTGGTCAGCCTTAGTTTCCTAGTCTCTATAGAGTGAGAGCTGTCAGGGCAGGATCTGGCTCTGCCTGCTGGCCTCTCAAGGTCTACCTCAGTACTCACAGAAAGGCCTCAGTAAGATCCTATTAGGGAGCCAAGGCCACTCACCGTTGAGTGTTGGGGGTGTGGAAGGAGATCCTAAGGGGGATGAATCGTCTGAATCCAGGTTCCACGTGGCTTCGTCCATGCGGGACCTTCTCCTGGAGGAGGGGACGAGGAGGTGTGCTTTGTGAGCCTCAGGACTGTGAGGATTACAATGCTGGGGTTGGAGGACACTCAGGTACTTACCTCCCATTCTGGGCTTCCCCAGGCTTGGGGGAACTGGGACCCCAGGCCCAGCATGCTCGCCGCTCTCCATTATTTGAGTCTTCCAGACGACGTGGGGACTGGCGGCCCCAGGCCTGGCCAGGCTCAACAGGTTCCACTGTGAAAGAACACAGTGGGGACCGAGCTGATCCTTGTAATCGTCCACAATCGTGACAGCCAGGATGGGGGGGCAGCCTGGGCTTTGGAGGGATAGGTGGGTGAGGCCCTGGGGCATGCTGAGGTGGGGCATCTCCATTCACCTTTCAGCTGACATTTGCTGTTTAAAAGTTAGTCAGTAGCCGGGCGTGGTGGCGCACGCCTTTAATCCCAGCACTCGGGAGGCAGAGGTAGGAGGATCGCTGTGAGTTCAAGGCCACCCTGAGACTA
>PVHP010015558.1:0-14115 GCA_004024765.1 Zapus hudsonius
AACGTGTAGTTCTGCTGTCCGAAAATGTAGAGGCTTTTCAAGTACCATTCATACTCTAATATGAAAACCATAGTGTTCCATAATTCAACATCCCCCTGAGCCCACATAGCCTAAATAATATACAGGAAAGCTTCATTCAGCAATTTATCTTTCAATATGGCACTGTCCAACTGATTTGCACTTAGTAGAGAAACGTGGTGATGACACATTAGGCTGTCTTTCAAAATAATTTGTTAGACAACATATTAAATTTTTAAAAATTATTTTGTGGTATATTCCAATAATTCTAAATATGCATTCAAGCATGAAATACTAGAGGCCAGATACATGACAGGCACTGGTGATGCTGTCATTATTTCAGTGATAAATGAAGGAAATAATAATAAACATCATGAATATTAGAAAAGTCAATAGTATCATTATTTCCAGATGATATGACCTTGTATCTTTAAGAAATACTTCATATAAATAAGATGACTAGAATTATTATGGGTTTTGAAGTGGGGTTGATTCAACATAAATGTGTAAGATTTAACAGCTTTTATCTGCAGTATAAAGCTCTTTTAAAATATAAATGAGTAATACCTCTTTACATAGACAAAAATCAATGCAAAGCCACACTTATGCATTTCCCAAAACATTTTGCCTTTAAAAGCACAAGGCATATATAATTATAATATTTATAGAATTTTATTAAAGAATCAGTCCTTTCAGAGAGGCACATGGCCCTGAAAAGAAAGAAGATATCTCATATTACAAAGAAGTTTGTCTCCCCATAACGCATTTAGTATTTTAGATATTTTCCATCAGAATTAAAAAAGACGTGGATTTCTCTACGCAAGGTTATTTGTTGCCATGACTAGAGAAAATTTGGCACTGCCCAAACGGTACTAGTATTGCAGGCATGCAAAACGCAACATTGAAGGAGATATGAAAGCTTATGCAAGGCTTCCAAAAGCCACCAAGTCCAAGTACGCTCTGCATGATGCAATGGACTGAATGAATTTTTCTTTTTCTCATATATATTTGTTGTCCATAATGAATTACATTATTCAGTGGGCAAAGAATGAGTTGTTACCCCCAATTCCCTAATGCCCCCCATCCCCAATCAGCTGGATATCCTCCTCCGTGGGCCACCTGGATCAGTCCTTGTGGCAGGGGACCATGGATAGACTAGTGCTCAGCCCAGTCCTCCTGGCCCAAGTGTGTTGTTACTGAAGGCTGCCATGCCTCTGGATAGTCTCCCCACAGGCTCTCACAATCTATCCACCCACTCTTCCGCTCAGTTCCCTGTGTCGTGGTGGGTGAGTATTAAGGCTGCTTTAATATTGTGAGCTTAGGGGTCTTTGTGTCAAAAATTGTTGGTTTCTGTCACCCTGTCTTATCCTGTTTTGATTGAATGGCTGTGGCTGTGAGTCCCTTGTTCATCCCATCATTCTCTGAAGGGTTCCATATGGATCCTCCACAGTATGACTGTGGTGGCTCATCTCTTGCCAGGATATTAGATATCTGTCTATGGTCGGATGGTAGGATGAGATGGGCTACAGATCTCTCGTTGTATCCTGAAAAATACAAATACAATCTCCGTCGGAGAGTGATATCAGTACAGGTTAATAAATAGACAGAATTCTGGATTACATAGATTCTATTTTTAGTAGCCTCCCCATCAATCACTCCCATATTGCATCTTTTCTTGTGAGCCCAAGAGTATGGGATCTGGTGCCTATCGCCCTGAATCCCGAGTTCCAGTCAAGGGCTCCCCATCACTAAGTGGAATATTTGGCGGCATCTAAAAGCTGTTGATTGCCTCCCCCAGACCAAGGTTTCTCCACTGCATGAGTGCTCCTTTCTTGGTTCACTATTCTCTCCCAGTAGGAGGTGTGGTCAGCCTACTCATGGCCACAGACTGTGTTTCATGCCAGTGGTCTCTGTTTACCCCAGCGGTTGTTAATCAGCTTCCCATGACAGCTTGTGCAGTGCCTTCCATCACTGCACTAACTGGCATCTGGGGGCTGGTTACCATTCCAGATCTTAAAGGGTCTCTCGATGCTGATCGGTGGCATTCTGTGGTTTCTTCAGCAACAGAGTTTGGGAGGGCACTCAAGAGCTTTGACAGAATAATGTCTTGTTTTTGGAACCGTATGGATCACTTTGGTCAACAGCTCAGTGAGGGAAGGAACCGGTGGCTGGGACCAGGGGTTGTCAGAATGATCAATTATTCACAGGCTTAGACTCTCTCCCCTACTACTCATGGCCCGTCTTGAATGCCCACTACTTGAACAATAGGTTACAGTACGGTGGTGAGGATTTTATGTTTTTGAACCTAATTTGGTTTAGCCTCATGCTTGAGTCATTCCCCTCCCCACTTCCCTTACCTCTCATTCATAACCTCTCACTTCTTTCTACTATTCTGTGTAGAGTTTACGGTTATCCTGGTTAAGGACCGCATATGAGGGAGAATATGTGGTGTTCGATTCTCTGTTCTTCTGAGTGTTCACTTAGTAAGATCTGCTCAAAGTCAGACCATTTTTTCCTAAATTTCAATATGTCATTTTTCCTTTCAGCTGAGTAAAATTCCATTGTGTAAATATACCACAGTTTTGCTGTCCATTCCTCCATGGATGGGCATTTGGGTTGATTCCAATTCTTGGATATTATGAATTGAGCTGCTACAAATATAGTTATACAAATGTTTCTGTGACGAGATGTGACATCTTGTGGATAGATGCCTAGTAGAGGGATAGCTGGGTCCATTGGTAATTCTATGTCCATTCTGTCTAGGAGTCTCCACACTGCTTTCCATAGTGGTTGAACGCGTTTACAGTCCCACCAGCAGTGAATGAGGGTTCCTTTTTCCCCTCATCCTCTCCAGCAACGATTGTTGTTGGTTTTCTTTATGATTGCCATTCTGACAGGAGTAAGATGGTACCTCACTGTGGTTTTGATTTGCATTTCCCTGATGCTTAAGGATGCTGAACACTTTCTCAGGTGCGAAAGGACCATTTGTGTTTCCTCCTCGGTGCATTCTCTGTTGAGGTCAGTGCCCCATTTTGTGAGGGGGCAGTTTGGGTTTTTGTTATTAATTTTTTTGAATTCTTTAGGTTCTAGAAATTAGGCCTCTGTCTGAGTTGTAGCTGGCAAAAATCATCTCCCAGTTTGAAGGGGGTCTATTGACTCTGAGAATGGTGTTTTTGTCTGTACAGAAGCTTTTGAGCCTGATCAGGTCCCATTGGTTAAGTGACTTCTTAGGCTACCTGAGATTTGCTCAGGAACTTATTCCCTACTCCTACCTTATGTAAGGTTCCTCCTAGTTTTTCTTAGGGTTGTATGGTTAATATTGAGATCTCTGATCCATTTGCAATTGATCTTTGTGCATGGTGAAAGGAGTGGGTCTATTTTCATTTTTTACACATGTTTATCCAATTTGCCCAGCACCATTTGTTGAAAATGCTATCTTTAGCCCAGCATATATTGTTGGCACCCTTGTCGAAGAGTAAGTCACTGAAGTTACTTGCATTAAAGGCTGGGTCTTCAATTCTATTCCACTGGTCAGACTATCTGTTTTTCTGCCAATACCATGCTGTTTTAGTTACTATGGTTTTGTAGTATGTTTTAAAGTCAGGTATGGTGATACCTCCTGCGTAATTTTTATTTGCTCAGAATAGTTTTGGCTATTTGAGGTCTCTTACCCTTCAAATAAATTTTGAGAATATTTTTTTCTATGCATGTGAAGAAGGAGGTTGGGATTTTTATTGGCATTGCGTTGAATCTGTAGATTGCTTTTGGCAGGATTGCCATTTTTACTTTATTGATTCTCCCTTTCCATCTTGTCACATCCTCCTCTATTTCCCTCTTGAGTGTTTCAGTATTTTCCTTATATGTCTTTCACTTCCTTAGTTAGTGATATTCCAAGGTATTTGATTTTCTTTGAGGTTATAGAGAACAGGACAGTTTCTCTGATGTCTTTTTTCAAATGTTTGTCTTCTGTATATAGAAAGGCTAATGATTTTTTTGTGTTAATTTTGTATCCTGTCACTCTGCTAAAGGCATTGATCACCTTCAGGAGTTTACTGATACTGTTCTTTGGGTCTGATATATATAAGATCATGTCATCTGCAAAGAGGGATAGTTTGACTTCTTCCTTTCTGATTTGTATCCCTATTATGCTATTCTCCTGTCTTATTGCTTGGGCTAGAACTTCAAGCACTATGTTAAAGAGCAGTGATGAGAGTGGACACCCCTGTCTTGTTCCTGAGTTAAGCGGGAACTCCTTGAGTCGTTCCCCATTGAGGATGATTTGTGCTTTAGGAGATCTGTATATTGACTTTATCATGTTGAGGTATAGGCCATCTATGCCTATTCTTTCCAGGGTTTTGAACATGAAGTGGTGTTGAATTTTGTCAAAAGCCTTCTCAGCATCAAATGAGATGACCGTGTGGTTTTTGAGATTGAGTCTGTTAATGTGGTGAATTATATTTATCGACTTTCGTATGTTGAACCATCCCTGCATCCCTGGGATGAAGCCAACTTGGTCAGGGTAAGTTATAGTCTTGATGTGGGTTTGGATTCGGTTTGCTAGGACTTTGTTTAGGATTCTTGCGTCCAAGTTCATCAGGGTTCTGGGTCTGTAGTTTTCTTTTCTTGTTACATCCTTGCCTAGTTTGGGAATTAGGGTGATGGTAGCTTCGTAGAAGGAGTTTGGGAGCCTACCCTCTTTTTCTATGCCCCTGACAAGCTTCAGAAAGAGAGGTTTCAGTTCTATGATGATGGTTTGGTAGAATTTAGCTGAGAAAACATCTGGACCTGGGCTTTTCCGTTTGGGGAGGTTCTTGATTACCGATTCAATCTCTGTGATTGTTATCGGATTATTTAGGATCTTTACCTGCTCTGGTCTGAGCTTTGGTAGTTGGTAGGTGTCCAGGAATTTATCCATTTCTACCAGGTTCTCTAATTTTGTGGAGTATAGGTTTTGGAAGTATGACCTGATGATGCTTCCAATCTCTTTGGGATCTGTTGTGATCTCACCCTTGTCATTTTTTATTTTGTTAATTTGGGCCTTCTCTTTTTTTCATTTGATTAAATTGCCCAGGGTTTGTAAATCTTATTTACTTTTGCAAAGAACCAACTCTTTGATTTGTCTATTTTTTAAATTGTTTTCTTTGTTTCCAAGTCATTAATCTCAGCTCTGATCTTAATTATTTCTTTGCTTCTCGAGCTCCTAGGGTTGGATTTTTCCCTCTTTTCTAATGACCTAAGGTGGGAGGTTAGGTGATTGATTTGAGACCTCTCTGTCTTCATTATGAAGGCATTTAGTGCAATGAATTTCCCCCTGAGGACTGCCTTCATTGTGTCCCATAAGTTCTGAAAGGTTGTATCCTCATTATCATTTGTTTCTGGGAAATTCCAGATTTCCTGTCTGATTTCTTGTTTGACCCATTCATTGTTCAGGAGTGAGTTGTTCAGTTGCCAATATCTATTGAAATTTTTGAATCCTCTTCCATTGTTAATTTCTAGCTTTAAAGTGTTGTGATCCGATATGATGCAGGGGATTACATTGATCTTTCTGAATTTGTTGAGGGATGATTTATGGCCCAGTATGTGGTCATTTTTGGAAAAGGTTCCATGCGGTGCTGAGAAGAATGTATAATCTGTGTCCTTGGGATGGAATGTTCTGTAAATGTCTGTTATTCCTAGTTTGTCTATGGTGCTATTTAGCAATTTTATTGCCCTGCTTGTCTTTTGTTTGGACAATCTGTCTAGTGATGACAGTGAAGTGTTAAAGTCTCCTACTATGATGGTGTTGGCATCTATATCTGCTTTGCTTTTGAGTAATTTATGCTTAATGAACTGAGGGGCCCTTGCATTTGGTGCATACATATTTACTATAGTGATGTCTTCTTGTTGTATCATTCCCTTGATGAGTAGGAAGTGGCCATCATCGTCCTTTTTTATTGATGTCGGTTTAAAGTCTATTTTGTCAGATATTAGAGTAGGTACACCCACTTTTTTATTATTCCCACATGAATGGAAAATTGTTTTCCACTCTTTTACTCTCAGTAGGTTGCTGTCTTTAGCAATAAGTTGTGTTTCTTGAAGGCAACAGATGGAAGGGTCCATTTTCCTGATCCAAGCTGTGATCCTGTGTCTTTTTATAGGAGAGTTGAGTCCATTTACATTCAAAGTTATAACTGTGAGGTTTGCTTTAAACCTTGCCATGTTGGAGAGAATATGGTGGTTGATATCTGAGCTGTTGTTATTATCTCTTTGGTGTTACCTTGCTTGTTCTCTGTTCCTTTGCTGAGGTCGAATGTTTGTCTCCTCTACATGGGAAATCTCATGAAGTATCTTCTGAAGGTTTGGGTTTGTGTTCAAGTAATTGTAGAGCTGGTTAATTTCATGGAATACTTTCTTTCTCCATCTATTATGATGGATAACTTTGCTAGGTACAGTAGTCTTGGTTGGAATGCAAAATGGAACATTAAAGGAGATATGAAGGTTTATGCAAGGCTTCCAAAAGCCACCAAGTCCAAGTATGCTCTGCATGATGCTATGGACTGAATGAATTTTTCTTTTTGTTTTAATTTAATTTGGTTTTTTAGCTGGAAAATAGAGGTTTAGGCATCATTCACTCTGGCATTTGCAAATACCATTTGTTTTAGCTCATTCTATCCTCCAGCATACCTCTAATCCCCTCCCCCAAGTCCCCTCTTCCATCCTAATATCCACCTCCATGTCACCTATGTTCTCTTGCTGATCCCTCCTGCCTACGCTTGATACTTAGCTTTGATTAGCATTATACCTTAATGGGTTTTACTCACATATGCCTCCTTACAAGCTAAGAGTCTCAAATGAGAGAGAACGTGTGGTTTTGGTCTAAATTTGGGTTATTTCACTTAATATAATTCTTTCCAGATCCATCTATTTTTCTACAAATTTTATAATTTCATTTGTTTGTACTGCTGAATGCTATTCATTACATATGTGTACCCCATTTTCATTTTCCATTTACCTGGTGCTATACATCAAGAGTGGTCTTAGTTCTAGGCATTGTAAATATAATTGTGTGTGGAAGGATATCTGTAGTAGAGTGTGGAGTCGCTAGGTCATATGCCCAGGAAATGTATGACTGGGTCATGTGGAAGTTCTGTTTCTAAGTTTTTGAGATACCTTCATACTGATTTTCATAATTGTTATACTAGTTTGCACTCTCACCAGCAGTGAATAAGCATTCCTCTTTTCCCGCATCCTTGCCAGAATTTGCTCTGTTTTCTTGATGATAGCCAATTTGACTGAAGTAAGATGGTCTATCAAAGTAGCTTTAATTTTGCAAACCCATCATGGCTAGGGATGTTGAACGCTTTCTGGTACTCATTAGCCATTTATATTTCTTCTATTGTGAACTGTCTGTTCATTTTATTAACCCAATTGTTGACTGTCAGTTTTACTTCATTTTTTAGTGTTTAACTTTTGCAGTTCTTTGTAACTTCTGGATATATATCCCTTGTATGAAATATGCTGACAACAGCTCTCTCCCATGCTGTATGCTTTCAGCTTTGTTAGTGGTTTCTTTTGCTTTGCAAAAACATTTGTTTCAGCTACATGTGGTCCCATTTCTCAATTCTGAGGGATGATTCCTGAGCTATGGAAGTCCTATTCAAGAAGTTCTTGCTTATGCCTATATCTTTAAGTATGTTTCCTATTTTCTTCTTCTAGTGGTTTCAGTGTTTCAAGTTATAGATTAATGTCCTTATGAGATTTGAATTGATAGTTGTCTAGCTTTTTAAAATTGTTTATTGTCCATTATGCGTTACATTATTTAATGGGCAAACAATAAGTTGTTACCCCCTGTTCCCCAATGCCCCTCTTTCCCATCCCCAATCAGCTAGATATCCTCCTCCTTGGGTAGTCTGGATCAGTCCTTGGGACAGGGGACCATGGATAGCCTAGGAGAGAGCCTGGTTCTGCCAGCCTCAGAGTGTTGCTACTTTGGGTATTCTCCCTCACCAAGGCTCTCACAATCTTTCCACCCCCTCTTCCACTCAGTTCCCTGAGTCATGGTAGGTGAGTATTAAGGCTGTTTTATTGTTGAGATCTTAGGGGTCTCTGTACTTCTGATTTAGGTTTTGTCGAAAATCATTGGTGTCTGTCTCATTGGCTTTTCCTTTGTTGGCTGATTGGCTGTGGTTCTAGGTCACTTGTTCATCTCATCATTCTCTGCGGGGTTCCATAAGGATCCTCCACAGTATGTCTGGGGTGGCTCATCTCTTTTCAGGATGTCAGCTATTGGCCTGCAGTTCATTGGTAGGGTAGGATGAGCCACATCTCTCTCGCTGCATTCTGAAAGATACAAACAGAGTCTCCATCAGAGAGTGAGATCAGTATAGGTTAACTGAAGTACACACTTTTGAATTGGCTAGATTCTATTTTTAGTAGCCTCTCCTTCAATCACTCAAATAGTACATCTCTCATTTTGGGCTCAAGAGTCCTGCTCCCAGTGCATATTGCCCTAAGTCCCCAGTTCCAGTTGAGGGTTCCCCCTCACTAAATGGAATATTTGGCCAAACTTAAAAGCTGTTGATTGCCCCCCCCCTCCAGGCTTTGGCTCCTCCCTTGCACAGTGATCCATTCCTGGTATGCTGTTCTCTCCCGGTCATAAGGGTGGTCAGCCTTCTCATGGCAACAGGCTGTGTTCCATGCCAGTGGTCTCTATTTGCTCCAACTGTCATTGACCAGCTTCCCCTGGCACCTTATGCAGTGCCTTCCAGCACTGCACTAACTACCATCTGGGGGCCGGATATCATTCTGGGCCTTGAAGGGTCTCTCAATGCTGATATGTGTGCTTTCTGTGGTTTCTTCAGCAATAGGGTTTTTTCTCAGGCCTAGGGTGGGCATTGAAAGGTGTAAGACATCTAATTTCAATTCTTCTGCAGGTGTGCATCCAGTTTTATCAGCACCACATGTTAAATAAGATTTTTTATTTTTCCACTACATGCTTTTGGAAATTTGTCAAAGATTAGGTGGTCAGGGAATTTGGGTTTATTTCTAAATCCTCTGTTCTGTTCTGTTAGACTATGTGTTTGTTTGGTTCCAGTATCATGCTGCATTTGTCACTATTGCTCTGTACTATAATTTGAGATCAGGTATTGTGATTCCTTTAGCTGTGCTCTTTCTCCTTAGGATTTCTTTGGCTATTCATGGTCTTTTGTGCTTCCATGTGACTTCCTGCTTTATTTTTTTCCAACTAACTAATGAATATCATTGAAATATTGATAGGGATTGCATTGAATATGTAGATTATTTTTGTCAAGATATCCATAGTCATCATATTAATTCTTCCTATCTAGAATCATGGAAGTTTTCCATCATTGAGTGTCCTCTTAGATTTATTCATTTATTTGTTTTTAATGTCATGAATTTTTTTCTGACTATTATAAAAGTTTATTTAGCAAAAAAATTTAACATGAAAATGTACATGACCTGATTTCACATCAAAAGTAAAACAGGTCCTTTGGGGGGGGGGCATGAATTTCTCTGAAAAGCCATTGTTTAAACTCATTCCAAGGCTTCCAACATGATGATGCTATTTCCTCGGATGACCACCATCCCAATGTTGTTCTGCTGCCCACTAGTGGCCATTTCCACACACTCGTTAATCACCAGATTCATGAAGGGATCAAATCCCCGCAGTATTCCTTGGACATGTCTGCCACCGTTTAATTTCAGTGATAGCTTCTTGTCCATAAATTTCTTCAGCTTGGGCGGGTGGACCTTGCTCATGGCGGCAGCTCGGCGGCGCGGCTCCACTCAGGTCCCCTCGGCAGCCTCTTTCTGTGTCATGAAATTTTTATTGTAGAGGTCTTTTGCATTTCTTTGGTTAGATTTATTCCTAGGTATTTTTGTTGCTATTATGAATGGGTTGTTTTTCTTGATTTCTTTCTCTGTGAGTTCATTATTGGTGCATATGAAAGTTAATTATTTTGTGTGCTGACTTTGTATCCTAAAACTTTAATTAAAGTATTTATTATTCCTAAGAGTTTTCTTGTAGATTTTATTGTCTTTTAAGTATAGAATCATGTCTTCTGCAACTAGGGATAGTTTGACTTCTTTCCTAATTTTTTTCCTTTTATGTCTTCTTGTCTTATTATTACAGCCAAGACTTTGAGCATATGTTGAAATAAAGTAGCAGAGTGGGTATCTTTGTCTTGTTCCTGATTTTAAGGGAAATAGTCTCAGTCTTTCACCATTTAAAATAATGTTGGCTCTTGGCTTGTCGTATGTGGCCTTCATTATGTTGAGTTGCATTCCTTCTATGGATATTCTCTCCAGGACTTTCATAAATGAAGGCATGTTGGGGTTTGTTGAATCAATTGAGATAATCATGTGATTTCTATCCTTACAATTACTTATATGCTATATTACATTTATTAATTTATGTATGTTGAACCATCCTTGCATCCACAATATGAAACCCACTTGATCATGATTGATACCTTCTTAATATGTTCTTGAACTCAGATTGTAAGAATCTTATTTAGAATTTTTTATCTATGTTCATCAGGAAAAATGGACTATAATTCCTTTTTGTTGTGTTTTATTCCAGTTTAAGAATGCTTTGTAGAATGAATTTGGAAGCGGTCTTTCCTTTCCTATGTTGTGTAATAATTTGGGAAGATTTGGTACTAGTTTGTCTTTAAAAGTTTGATAGAATTTAGCATTGAATACATATGGTCCTGTGTTTTTATTTGAAGGAAGAGTTTTAATTACAGCTTCAATCTCATTGCTTATAATGGGTCTATTTAAGTTATTCATATTTTACAATTTTACCTTTGGGAGCTTTTGTTTCTTTAGAAATTTGTCTGTTTTTCTAGGTTTTTCCAGCTTTTTGGAATATGAGTTTTCAAAATACTCTGATGGTGTTTCAGATTTCATTGGAGTCTGTTATAACTCTTCCCTTTCTGTCTCTGATTTTGTTAATTTAGGTCTCCTCTCTCCTACTTATTGCCAGCTGACCTTTAGTCAGCTGATTTGTCAACTGATTTTTCAATCTCATTTACTTTCTCAAAGAACCAACACTTTGATTGATGCTGCGTATTGTTCTTTTAGTGTCTTTTTTATTGATTTCTGCCCTGATCTTTATTTTTTTTCTTGCCATCTACTGAGTTTAGTGTTTTCGTGCATGTAATATTAGGTTGTCTATTTGAGATCTTCTAATTTCTTGATACAGGTTCTTATAACTATCAGCGTTCCTCTTGCAACTTCCTTAGATAGATGCCACATGTTAGGCTGTGATCATTTTCCTTTGTTTCTATTTTCCTCTCTGATATCTTCAGTAACCCATTGTTCATTAGCAAGTGTTTTGTTCAGTCTCTAAGAATTGTGTATTCTCTGTGTTCTCTCTTATTGTTGATTTCTACTTTTAGTCCACTGTGTTCTGATCCAAGTACTTCATTTTTTTTAATTTATTAAGGTTTGTTTTGTGGTCTATTATGTAATCAATTTTGGAGAATGTTCTATGTGTGTTTCTTATCTGTTGTGTGGAATATTATGCATGTATCTGATAGGTCCAGTTGATCTACAGTGTAGTTTAACTCTGATGTTTCCTTGCTGACTTTTAGTCTGGATGACCTAAGTTTGAGAGTGTGGTATTGAAGTCTCCCACTACTATTATTTCTGTATATAAGTGTTCCTTAACAGCTCTTAGTGTTTGTTTCATGAAAGTAGGAACCCGGATATTTAATGCAAAAAATATTTACAACTATAATACTTAGTTTTTAAACATCTTTGATTACTAGGTGGGTTTCTTGGAGGCAACAAATAGCTGGGTTTTGTTTGCAAAGCAGATTATGTGTGTGTGTGTGTGTGTGTGTGTGTGTGTGTGTGTGTGTGTGTGAGAGAGAGAGAGAGAGAGAGAGAGAGAGGGAGAGAGAGAGAGAGAGAGAGAGAATGGGTACACCAGGGCCTCTAGCTGCTGCAAACAAATCCTAGATGCATGTGCCACTTTGTGCATCTAGCTTTCCATGGGTTCTGGGGAAATCCAATCTGGCTCATTAAGCTTTGCAGGCAAGCACCTTAACTGTTGAGCCATCTCTCCAGCCCAGTCTGGTTTTTATTTTCAGTTTCTTTAATCAAGTCATTTAGTCTGTGTCTTTTTATTGGTGACTTGAGGCTATTTACTTTTAGGATTATATTATAGAAAGAGGCATGCTATTTCTTAAATTTTTGTTGGGTGATGTTCTGGTTGGATAGATTATTAGCATTTATTTTCCTTTTATGCTGAGAGCTTATCGATTTATCATGTTGACACAATGTATTCTTTACCATTTCTCTCTTGTTCATCTGTGTCTTTCCTGAAGTGTATCCTATTGTGTGTTATCATGGGTGGGGCTGACTTTCATTGTCTTCCCTGTATAATCTTCCATTTAGAATTTTCTGTAGAGCTAGTTTGGTTGATATGAATTGCCTTAGTTTGTGTTTGTCTTGAAATACCTTTGTCTCTATCAATTTTAAAAGATAACTTTGCTAGTTTAGTAGTCTTTGTTGGTAGGCTCAATAATCAATCAATAATATCAATCAATGATACTATTCTGAGGAGGTAAGGAGAGGGAGGTATAATCATGTGTTAAAAATCCTGCTTCCAAAGATAGCTTTCCCAGTCTTCATACTGAGACACACATTTTTGTTACAGAACAGGGGTGCATTTTTGCACACACTGAAAATAACACAAAGCGATATTTGCTGATACTATGTATAATGCCTTATGACACGTTCTTATTTATTCTATTGTATTTAATTTTTAAATGATGGATATGATTCATCAATATGATTCCAGAGACTTAGTATTTCCAAAGTACCATTCTGTATCACCACTCATTATGCTTTAAAACTTTAAAGCCCTGAAAGATTGTGTGGCTTATTTCATATGGAAGAAGTAATCAGTAATCTAGAATAAGATATTTTGTGTTATTTTATTGTATGGGTATATCACCCTTGTTCTGGAATGGTATAAAGACTGTGAAAGTAACTTTCTAGAGGTGAATGTTCAAGCTCATCACCTTCAGGAGTAGCAAAAATAAATGAAAGTCTATAAGGTGAGCTAGAATGAGGGGTGAGGGGCAATGATACAGGAATTTGGAGATGTCTTTAAAAGTGTTAGAGCCTCTCTTGATCCTTGGGTGAACAGTAACTCAGGAAATGTGATGCTAGATGGCCATGGTCACACAGAGCTTACACGTAATCAGTGACGTTTTTGGGCTCTTGTCTTATGAATTCCACAAATGAAATCCACAGACCAGAGGATGAGATTTATAAAGATTTTTACTACAGAGATAATAGATCTTAAAGTATTTAAGAGAACAAAAGAATTAAGAATACAAGAGAAGGCAAGAATGGGGTTTCCAGAAGTGGGAAAACACCTGGAGACTCAAGCAGGGTTTTTCATGTGAGCCCCACCTGGATGGGCAGCTGAACTAGTCAGTTCACTCCTGATGCCAAATTTCTGGGTGGCATTAGGCTCTTGGAAGTGTGGTGGTTTGAATCATGTGTCCCTCATAAACTCATGTGTTCTGAGTGCATGATCACAAGCTAATGGCAACTTGTAAGGTGGATCTTTGCTGGAGGAGATGTGTTGCTGGTGGTGGATATTTGAGGTTTATGACCCCCTAACTTGCCATTATTACTTTCCTACTCACTCTTCTACTGCTGATGTCCAGCCTCTGTTCTATTATCTTTTCTCTGTCATCATGAAGCTTTGAAGCCCTCCAGACTGTAAGCCAAAATAAAAACCTCTCCTCTCATTAGCTGCTATTGGTCAGGTGGTTTGGCCTAGTAAAAAGAATATAATTACAATGGAAAGGAACTAATCCCTTTACATTCTTTCCTTCCCCCTATCAATGGTAAATTTGTTATTGATGCTTTTCTTGGCTTTGGAGTATTTGTGGGACATGTTCATTGAGAGAACTATATTTTATGGCATTAAGAAAATTATTATTTTACATGAGCTCATTAAAAACAGCAGACAAGAAATTGGTCACAATCACCAAAGATGAATATTTCTTCTTGCATTCAAAACAAAAGTGCACGTCTCTCAGCTTCCTTCCTCTGGAATCTTTAAATCAG